>JAOWBL010004535.1:11932-30544 GCA_028564865.1 Zenarchopterus dispar | reverse complement strand
TGTGTGTGTGTGTGTGTGTGTGTGTGTGTGTGTGTGTGTGTGTGTGTGTGTGTGGTATACATGTGTTTATGTACCTTTCATATAGGGGACACCGCTGCCTATGGTAATCCCAAAAGCAGCCTGGGAATTAGGAACTTAAACGAATATTTTAGTGCCACACACACGCAGAAGTCACAAGACCACAATTACAACTACTCGAGTACTGTACACAAGCGTTATATCAAGCTCATTTAAAGGCTAATTCACTACATTACAGAGACAAATATCCGTACTGCTTTATATGACTTATATTCTCCTTAATTCTGCCAATTCTGAAGCCAGACTGCTCACAGAGCTGCAGGGATTTCCTGCTGCCCCACATGCATCTGCAGATATTAAAATATGGTCAAATCAGATTGCTTCCTCAGCAAACGGCGTCCACCACGTCAGCAACTCTTCTCGCAGCTCACTTGATGAAGGTTGTCACTTATGATGGTCACTGGTTTTTGTTCCAAGTGACTCCAGTTTAGTCTAATCACAGTGGAAGCGTCATTTCTTTTACCACGTAACCCTGAAAATAAGTCTTGGCTGTCTGAGGTTGAAATGCAGTTCCACCTGCTACATTTTACAAATTAATAAATGAATTAAACAAACAAACACATTTTGTGGAGTCCCTATCACGACTCCACAAAATATGCAGCTAATTGTCATGTGATTAAAGAGCATGAGCTGGCTGCACAGCGTGAAAAGCAATAATAAAGAAAAGAGTTTTCCCACAGAAAAGCAAAACTAAAGGACTAACAATAAAATCTAAAATACATCATAATCACAGGTTGTTCCACATTTAAAGGTGCATTGTGAAGCACCAGTGCAGAGCAGCTGCAGAGGCATGTTTTTAAAGCGGTTAATCTTTAAAAAAAAAAAAAAAAAAAAGAATATCTGCAAAAACAAAAATGCACTATTAAACTTTGAGTCTTTGTTCATTTTTGTCAATGAGTCAAAATTATTTGTCTATAACACCATTACATGCATATGGATGGATGGATGGATGGATGGATGAATAGATAGATAGATAGATGAAGCTTGACACTGAAAGCAAATACAGATTATATCTACTAGATGCTACTAGTTGCTTTTGGATCAGGTGCATGCCTTTTTATTTTTTAGTCAACATTTTTTTTTTTTTTTAATAGATTTACATGCAACATAAAAGCTCAGGTATTTGCTCAGGCCAGCACGGCTACTTTGCATGATTACGCGGTCATCAATCTGCTTCTGTGGAAGTCTGCACAGTAATCCTAACAGCACCTCATTTGGAACGGGGCCTCTGTTTTTTCGGTCGTGGCCGCCCAAAAGTTTACTCAAAGCACATGTGACCGCGGGGGGAAACAGATGTGAAAACCCCAGGAAGCATCATTAGCTTTGCAAACATTCGCCACAGTCGGCCGTGGAGACCCCGTCAGCGAGCGGCGCTGCGGGCCCTCAGTCACTGGCGTTTCCAGCGGATTTAGCGGCCCATTCGCTCCTTCCCTCTCACTCCTAACCGTTCTCACACTCGTACGCAACCTCCTCTTCCCAGCGGAGTGAGGTCAGCGAGTGAGATAACCGGCGTCTTATTTGTTTGTCATGCCTGTCAACCAGTGAGTGGATCTGGAATTACTGTGTCTCCACTGTGTCCAGGAAGATATACTTAAATATTTATGTTTTCATTTCATACTTTATGTTGATGGCCCTGCTTGACTTGTGTTTTGAAAGTATGCTTCATGCAACTCTTCTCTTCTCACTCCATCAATATTGCCCCCCCACCCCACGTTTCTTAATACATCTGTAAATCGTGTGTGTCCTCTTCTCTTCTAGCTACAACCTAAATCCACGCTATTATCACTCTATTAATAACCCACTCCTCTGTGCCACCAAACGTTGCTCTCGCCTCCCACCTTGAAGTTTCCACGGCTGTCACTAATCTAATTTTACTCCTCCTAATGGCAATTTCTTTTCTTTCAATGCAAGTTTTGGCTTTTTTTTCTAATAAAAATTGTCCCTCTTTACCGCTCCGGACCGCTAAGCCTCTATCATCTTCTCTTCTTCCTTGCTTCTTTCTTCTTGTCTATCCTTTGTTGTGTCAGTCTGACCTCCATCTCTCCCCCGACAGTCCTCCCCAACGCTGCTTCAGTAGACAAGACAAACAGAAACAACCTCCTACTTGCACCTCCCTTTTAATTAGGTGTCACGACAGAGGCCAGAGTGCTCCTTCTCCCTTCTCGTTAGCACCACTCCCCTGCTGCAAATCTCACCCCGGGATGGGTCTAAGGTCAAGGCCGGGTCAGAGCGCGACAGACAGACGCATGTGCTCAAGTCAAGGCAGAGCAGATCAGCTGCAAGGTCTTTTCAGCTTTTAAGATTAGCTGTGCATGAAAAATGTGTTGGCCAGATGATGCACGGGAGGGACCGCGGCTCCTGCAGACACACAACAGCATAAAACAACAACGCTCAATCACGCTGATGGAGGGGACGTGGGCCCGCTGCAGACGGAGCCCAAAACGTTTCATCAGAGGATCAGAATGCCAGAGGCTCGGCTTTCAAGCTCGCCAATAACAAATAAACCTAATGACGAGGGAACAAATACTTCTCCAGTGGGCTCCAGAGGAAACGGAGCAGGGACAGAGGGTAGCCACCTGTGCGAGACAGCGCAGCTGTCCCAGTGTGGGAACTGCTATCCCCACTGAGGTGGAAACAAAAAGGTGCATCTGCTGGTAATGTTGCCATCTGCTGGCAGCTCCTCATCAGTGCGCGACAGCAGCGCAATGAGAAACAGTTTAGTGCGGGGCCACAATAAGACAGATTCCCTTCAAACCACACACACAAAAAAAAAAGACCAACTCGTACACAAAGTTGTTTTCTTGATAATGAAGTCTGGACACCATGTCCTCTTGTTTACTCGCTGGCAGAGCGCTGCAACATGAATCCAGCGGGTTATGCCATTTACTGGCACGGACCACTCCAGGCACTCAGTCTCGCCATGTTATTAGTAGTCAGCAACAAGTGATGGAAAGGTAAACAACAATATCATGTTCTGTAGGATTTTGGAGAGGAAACAGCGAAAGCCAGATTCTGCTTTCCACGTCTATTCAGTTCCCACAAAGCTCTCTTTGTTCACCGGCTCCCGACGTTAAAGCAATACGCCGGCATTTTGGGAATAACGTTCCTTCCCTTTCTTGCTCTGATGAGCCGAGAAGATTGACGCCACTTTATTTTCTTTGTGTTAGTGAGTAAAGGGTGACACAACTGTTGGGTTAGGCTTCACTGTGGTTGTAATGTAGTTCTCTACATACGACGTTCCCCTGAATCATGACTGCCCCCTACTGGTGACCCCGCTCACAACAGTTCAAAACTCTTTTACCTCCCATTAAACCTCATCTTTTTGAACAGCTTATAAAAACTGAAACGTAAAACTATTAATGGGCGAGTCTTAATGTTTCTGTTTGGTTGATTTTGTTGCTATTGGAGAAAAACATGACTTCTGTTCCCCCTCCCTAAGCTAGGCTAGGCTAGCCACCAACTGGCACCGACTTCATGGTTAGCGAATAAAAGAACGAGAGCGCCAGTGGTCTTTTGATGTCCGCAAGAATAACAAACTTCCCTAAAATGTCAAACAATCGCAATTAAATGAAAAAATTAGGTCCTGGAGTTAGAAAACATAAGCACTTTGTCAGATTTTGTGTATCATCAGTCACAACAATTGGCATGGGCCTTTTAGTGAAAATGCCAATTTCAACTCAGCTCAGTTTGATTTATGTAGGACTTTCCAAACACAAGTGCATCACAAAGTGCTTACAGGCAAATGAAAACTTTAAAAAAAAAAAGGTACTATTGTGGAAATCAATACATCTTCAAATCCTTAAGTTTTATTACAATATTGATTCATCCTGTTTAGATGAAATACTGATGGTTTTAGCTTATTCTAAGAGTTTCATAACAGTTTGTCAACTTTTATTGCAAATAGTAAAACGTAAAACAACAGAAACAAAATAATCAATATCAGGTACCAGAAGCTGTTTAGATCAGAATCGGATCGGGACCCAAAGAAAGCAGATCGGTGCATCTCTAGATATGATCAATGCATGGACCAGTTTTTCAGAATTACTTTGGAATGAGATGTTCCTGTAGTTGTTAATATGTTCCTCATGAAAGAACGCAACAATAAAGTATTTTTAATGTTTGAATTAAAGGATAAATCTTGGGTAAATGTATTCCTAAGCTCTCAGAGGCTTTTATTTTCAGGAATAATAAGTCTTGAGAAAGTTGAAAATTTCAGGCCATTAGAGGCTTTATACATGATCGACCATTTAATTATAATAAAATATTTTTTTTTAACTTTTCTCATAAAATTATTGTAAATGAAAAGAGGAATTTTTATGAAAACAAAATTATTCCATCTTTATGGGCGACCGTGTACTGTACCATACTTCAGTAACTAATTAAATTCCTGGGATCTCATCAACACATACAGTTGAGTATCATCAGCGTAAAAAGGTTTCGCTGGAATAGAATCCAAGATATATTGATGGTTTAAAAGTTTTTATTGTTAAAGTTTACTCAGCTAGACTGATGGGAAGAAAACTGAAGTTTTGCCACTTTCTAAAGTTGTAGCATCGAACATTAGCATTTGCTAACTGTATTCACTAATGAGTCCCATTCAAACAGCCACTTCGTTCCACAGCTGTAGCACCTTTATTCCTCCTTGATGTGTTGTGTGAAGAACACAGAGGTGGAATAACACATCTGTTAATGCCCAGTGCTGCTGTAATGCCACTGTTCCACCTTGACAGGTAGTAACAGAGCTCAGAAAAATCCTGTGTGAGGGAGACGATGATGGTGGACACAAAGGGGATAAAGGTCAAATGAGAAGCAAGATAAAGATAATGTGGAAACAAAAACCTTAAGTTGTTCTTATTTTCTTCCATTAGTAGTTAATATGTACTTGTGGTTGTGTAACAACCATTACCTTCCAACAAAATCCACCTACTACTAAAAGGGTTGCCAGGCACAACAAGAACGAACAGTGACAGGATTTGTAATGACGTAAAAGAAAGAAAAAAAACTCTACATTTGAGGCTCGTCGGGCCAGCTGAAACTGTCCTTTCTCGAGATTCAACATCCAACAGACCGCTCCATTTCTTGTTCTGTTCTGCAGAACTTGACCCACTGAGAACACTGCGAAGCTACTTCCTTTCGGCTCAGATTTACAGCACTTCGTGCCTGCTTTCCTGGTTTTGGGATCGGAAGAGCGGCCCGCTGGCACACCTGAGTACGACTCGGAGGAAGCACTGCCACCGTGCCAGGATCTCCATGAGTTCAGCATGAAAACTCTGCGGGTACCTCTACAAGTCAAGTGCCAGCGAATTTTATCCGGCGCCCGCGAGAAACAGCGCAAACACTCTCACGCACACACAAACACACACATATATACACTTTCGTTCTTAGTCCCACTCCACAGATTAGGCCCAGATGGGAACAATAAGATGAGTATGAAGGCTTTTGCAGTGTAACTGAAAACACTCAGCCTTGTTAACGCACTCCAAAAACTTGCTCCATCCATCACTGGCCAGATGTTCTACGAAGCTTTTTCCTTTACTTCTCAAGAGGGACCAATCCCTCTCAGAATTAATCCACTTCCCTTTCTACTCACGTCCACAACAAAGCCACTCATGAAAACTAATTGGATAGTTTGTGGTTTTTATGATCAAGCGATCAAGCCGCGGAGCGCGTTTCTCAGAACAAGAGATGTTGTTGTTGACGGACGCTCTCCTGGGACCATTTGCACGCCGTGACCCCACTTAATCCTGCCATTAGACCCCAAAGCTTCCCAATCCCGCAGACTTCAATGCACTGTACTCATTGCGTTAAGACTCTGAGAGGGATCATTTCCCTGAATAAACATCAAAATCTGTTGCTTTTGTGGCTAATTTCCTTCTGAATTCCAGCTGAGTTATGAGAGAAAAGGCATGTGGCGAAGTGAGCTCGGCAGCCCTACACCCCGCGATCAAGTCTGATTTATGTTCATCACATGTGGGAAGTTTTTCTCCAGGCAATTCACCAGCTTTCTTCCGAAAAGTAATACAATGCATGTTTGATTAATCAAAAAAGGTATTTGTGTTACGTATCTTTATCAATGAGCTTTTGAAGTTGAAATAAAATCCCTACAGAGAGTCTACAGAGCTTAGCCATACAAGGATGGGAGGTGAATCCAACCAAACTTGTAGGATCAAATTAAAAATAAAGCAGTGACTTCTAAATTGAATTATACTACTTAAGACAGAAAATACAAACTAAGTGCCATGGAAAACAGAAATAAAAGAAATATTTCATTTGTTTCAAAGTTCTGGCAAGTGACAAATCTTTGGATAAGGACAGAAACTTTGTTTCTCAGTGAAATGCCAGAGTGTTTTTTTTTTTTTTTTTTGGGTACAACCTCCCACACACAGTGTCGACATCAAAATCCCCATCCACCGAAAAGGAAAAGTGGTTCTGGAAGCTTCTAACGCCCTACAAAAATCAGGCAAAGAGACTGCCAGTAAGAAGACCCTCCAAGAATTGTTTGAGCAATGTAATTATGTCACCCACAAAGTGAGGTCTACTCCATTTAGGGTTGGAGCCACAGGCCACTTGGCCCCCACGCAAACAAATCGAACTTCCAGGAGCCAAACTCAAATATAGCTTCTTTTTTTTTTGCCAAGTGGTAATGCAGACACTTTGACCAGAGTGGAGCGCTGAAAAAGAAAAGACCACTGCAGAGCAGAGACCCCTGTGATCCCCATACCCCCCCACCCACTCACATGCCGCGATGCGAGCGAACGCATACGTGTCCACTCACCGCTGACTCATGCCACATGCTCATCACACCGTGTTGTCATCTGCTGACCACTTGAGCAAAAAAAAAAAAAAAAAAAAGACAAAAATCTACTGAGTCATTTTTCTGTCTTCCTGTGTGACGAAGATACGAAAAAAAAAATCAGATAACAGCATTTGCACAGAAGTCTTTGTTAGGGGAGTTTCACTTTGGATTCTAATACCAAAAATATTCAGTTATAACTGAGACATTAAACAACCCTCGGTGAAGCAGTTTCATATTCAAAAGGTCTAAAACAGAAGTGTGATTGCTTTATGTGATAGAGTTGACGAGACCTCAACAAAAGTCACTTATTCTGATGTTTCTCCCGTTACAAAGCACCTGTAATGCAAATTGAACTGCTTTTCTCTGTTGTTTAAACTGCAGCACATTCAGTCCAACAGTGAAGGGCTGCGAACCCTGAAGCGCCTCTTTGTCACCGGCTGATTACAGCGTTGGACGTGCCCAACCGGACTTTGAAGCAGCCAGTGCGTCTGAAGGCCCAAATCACCTTGAAGTGCTATTAGCACCTGTCGTGGTCATTTAGACATGCCGACAGCGACACCCCACCCCTCCTTTGGAGCCCTAAAATCAGCCTGCGGGCCAAACAACTGCTTTGTGCTGCACTTAAAAGTCCTGCTCGGCTCTTGTCGCGGCGCTCACTCAACGGGCTTTCATGAAACTTGGCTGGCCCGACTGATGCGAGCCTGTCAGGGGTCTTTAAGAGATCATTTGTGGAAGTGTTTCACGGTGCTGGTCGACCACACTGATTTAAATGTTTTTAACGGCTACCGTCTGATCCTTTTAAAACTATCATTCAAACTATTTCTTGACCATCACTTCAGATTTGCAGAGATGAGCACATCTCTGTCCATGTCCTCCACATCAGCAGCCTTCAGCATCACCTGAAGATGACGAAGGTCACAGAAGTCATCAAAAACTGAACCAGGATTTAGAAATCTAAGCATTATTAGAACCAGGGGCTTTTCACTAATTATTATCTCTGAATAAACTATTTAGGCATACTTTTAAGGCATTTTTTTTCAAATGTGAGAAATGAGAAGGATCTGAGCTCATATTGGGCTGATTTTAGCTTCAAAAACAAAGAAGCAAGTAAATCTGAGAGCAGCAGGTGGTTTATCTCAATAAAGTGGAAAAAATGTACTCAGACTGGAGAGAAGTGTCTGCTGAATGACTGAATCAAACTTTTGCTTTATTGTGAAGAAATCCCTGTGGCTTACCTTCACGTACACGACCAGGAGGACCAACCCGGTCGTCCACAAACCGCCTGGAGTCATCTCGGACACGAACAAGTTCGGCCGAACTTCAAGCTGCGGACAGAGAGACGTCTCTGACAGACACTCTGTCCCGGTCTCTGTCCCGGTCTCAGCCCGAGTCCGTCCAGTCTCCCGGAGCAGGAGGTCCGCTCTCCCCTCGGCGCGGCGCGGCGCTCCGACTGCGCTTTCCACAGAAGAGTGGGGTGGGGGGAGACAAAAAGTCAAAGGCAGCCCAGACAGGACGGAGGCGACACCACGCTTCTCGGTCGCTTCCAGATATTTTGTTCCGGCGGCAAACACGTTGCTGCTAAATTTATGTTTGCATACCAGGCGTGCGTCAGGAAGAGGGGCTCACCCACCTTACATTCTTAAAGAAACACTCACCGTGACGCGCCGGTGTGCCGCTGCGCCACAACACACGCACTTAAAGGGATGTTTTCTGTTTTGTTTTGTTTTTTTACAAGTGTTTTATGGCGGAATTTCATCTTAAAGGAGACATATTGTGATTTTGGTTTCTGGATTTCAGAGTCTAAATTGGTTGTTTGATTAACTCCAAATCAAAACAATCACGGCCATCACGTGATCCATTGTGGCTGTGTAAACCTGAGGATAAAAGCCAGTTTCGTTTACTCTAAGAAGTCGGATTGTCCGAGTTCCAACTCGGAAATTTCAACAGCAATGCCGCTTTAAGTGAGAATTCACACTCAAAAACCAGGACAAACCTCACCAAAGTTCAGATATACGATTTTTTTAAAAAAAAGATACAGAGTGAACGGGGTAACATCAAGCTTTGTTGGACTGAATTGTGGGTTGCTTGAGCAGACTACAAAAAACAATGTAGGAAGCATTAGGTCACATGATCCTTTGGTGTCTAAAGAGCAGTTTTGATGCTCATTTTTCTTCATACGAAAGAGCAGACATGTTGCTGGGGAAGCTGACAGAAACGTGTTAAACAAAGTTAGCCGTGGCTACCAGCTCCTTCAGCTGATCCCTGCCGAAATATCTCCAGAGCTGCTGGTTGACGTTTACGGCAGAATATACCATTTAACGTGTTCACAGCAGCAAAATAAAATGTTACTGTCGTGTTTAGTTGATGCTGGTTCAAAACAAATGGTTGGTTGCTTCTCCAGTAGTAATACCATGATGATTACAGATGAGGAAGCGATGGTGGCTAGCCATTGGCTGAGCTGACTGTCAATCAATCATATTAAAAGTAAATGTATTGCTTTATATAAATTCTCCTGATGTGGTACAAAAAAAAATACTCCCCTCTGAGTTGTCATGGGTGTGAAATCAAGCAATTGAGTTCAAAATATTTGTTTTCAAAGTCCAGTTTAAAGTACCTGGTTGATTCCTGTAGCAAGCAGGAAGACATTTTCCAGGTTGTTTATTGTATGATGAATGCACATTAAAAGCACCACACAATGCTGCTGTTAACTACTCTAAGACTCCTGTATGGCTGCAACTTTCACCAACAAATTAAATGCTCGGGTAGTTTTAATTTTTATAATAGTTGTGTCTTATTTTATTGACATAAAGTCAGATATACACTTTGTACTACTAGCTTATTATCTGTGGACATGTTGCATCACTGTCTGTGGTAAATACTACACAGAACATTGTTATTAATTAGCATTTCTAGTGGTGGAAATAACAGGTTCAAGGTTTGGAAAGGTTCATTCATAGACTTTGCAGGTTGGGTGAGACATCTGAAGATGGGATGGATCTGGTCCAGTATTAGTAATGGGAGTTGATACTGATTTAATTCACTAACCAGATGTTTGCATGACAATACAGATCAAACTTTTTTTTTTACTATTTTAATGACCTTACTTGATTTATCCTGCTTAGGTGAAGCATGTTGTTTCAGGTTATTAGAAGGGTTGAAGTTGATGTTAATTTTTTTCCAACTTTTTTTTCTTTTTGCATTTTTATTACAAAGAACAGCTTAAAAAATAAACTTACAGAGCTCTGAAACGTTACTTAGTCTCTATTGACATCAAGTTGCCAAGACAACGGGACTCATTATATTTCAGATTTTCAAATTTAATAAATTCTGGGTTATCACAAACTAAGATCAATATATAATTATCCAGCTTCCCCATCTGTTTATCTCTCCAGCTTTCTATCTTGCTGCATTTTTCAGCGCCTCTGAAGTGAGTATTGTAACGCTGCAAAAAGAGTCGCGCCCTGCAGGAGAAGAGGGCGGAGCATCTGTCTCCGCCCCTTAAACTGGCTGCTATGAACAGGGATGTGGACCTGCTGCATCTCTGTAGCATTTTGACCAAAACGTGTCAAAGATGTTTCATAAAGACCTCAAGAAAATGTAAAAAGTGTCACCTTAAACAAATAGCTGCAGTGATTGAGATTACTATTCATAGTTTTCCCACTTGATGCCCTTACAGTACCACCAATTTGTGCTAAGCATTGCATGATATCTGAGCTTTTAAACCCTTGACTAGCTATAATCTGGACACGGAGAGTCAAAGCATCTTGCCTGACTCTTGTATCCGCAGCTTTTGTGGAAAACAGTGTTACAAGGGGGATTAAAACTTCAAACTGTCAAACAAATCCCCAGCTCAAATTTGTACACTAGAAAATCTGTTAAAAGCTTTTCCTAATTAAGACCCATTTGGGCTCATGTGGCGTGTCCATGTCCAAAGTTGAAACGCTAGTCTCAGCTCAGGCATGCGCTCGAAACCCATGAAAAACAATATTAAAATAATTTCACTGTAATGAAGCACCCACAATTCCTTGGAGACGTTGACATTTGCTTCTTATTTTGAATTACAAGCAGAGCCGGCTCTTTCCTAATAAAACAATGCAAGTAGGATACATTTCCTGCATTTAATATGCGGACAAAGAAGTTCAAAGGTTCATAGCGCAGATGGCACTCGGAGCATTTGCTGTTGACCAAAAACAAGCTGAGAATTGTGCCTACTTTTCACAGCCTCAGACTGGGTCACAAGTGAGAAATGAAATGCGCTGGTCTTTCAAGTCAGAGGTCCTGCACTGCCAGCCGTGTCCCATTTAAGGCCAAGAAGAGTATTATCTGAGTCAGGCTCCGACTTCTTGTGAACTGAGATCAACTAAATGGAATGAAACGTTCTTACACTCGGCCTTTGCTGGCACATGATTGAAGCCCGCCGTTGTTTCTGATTTACTTTGATGGCATCCAACTCATTCCTCTACGGCTCCAATAAAAATAGCTGTTTCCTCTGTTTTAGTGCAGAAATGTTTTGGGGTTTTTTTTTTGGACAATTCAGCAGCGGTAGGTCCTGACAATATTCTCGGGGGAAGGGGCAATAGTAGTGATGATGACTCAAGTGACCCGTTCAATGGGTAAATTAATAAGTAGCAAATCAGCTGTCATAATTTGTTTTGCTTTTTTTTTCTGGTCAACTCACATTACCAACACCGCATTTTAACACTAGATTGCAAGATAAAGATTTTACCTTTAGCTGCATTTGCCACATACTAGTAGGGGTAGCAGAATAAAGCATTGGCTGTTTCACAGCCCGCTAGCCAAGTTTTCCGCTCATATGAGCTACACGAACATCCTCAGTTATACGATTTCCCAACCTTAGAAGAAATTTGTTTTATATTTAAAATTGGCCTGGGATGTCCTGATTGTTTGGTTGGCAATTTACGCCGACAGAAGGGAGATTTCTTTCAATGAAACAACTGAGTTACTCCGTACACTCGCCATGCTAACCTTGAAAAGGACTAGTGCGTGGTAGATGTGCTAGCTATCTTTATGTTGCGTATGGCGAGCCCTCCTGGAACCCATAGAGATTGCACTGTAAGGCCAGAAATTTGAAAAAAACTGACTTTACATTAAAGTGAATGGGAGCAGTTGGGACGATTTTCAACCTGACCGAAATCGCCCCAAAGGGGCGGTACCTCATGGAGTACGGGCTTACGCTGATTGGACGGTGACACACAGAGCTGCTGAAACTGTCTAGAACTGTTACAGCCACTGTAAGGCTGTGGAAAAATATGAAAGAAAAAAAATTCTCTTTTTTCCTTTTGGTGGTGCGTCGTCCAATCACCCTTATAGACAAACCGCCCCGGCAATTCAGTGAGTCTGTTGTATCCTCCGACACAAATGCCACACCTCCAAAAAGTGGACTCCAGCTGGGGGGACAAGTCGCTTTTATAGGTTTGAGTTCACTACACACAATTTGGGGTGTTTCACTCTGACAAAAAAATTTAAATTATTTGCATTTTCTAGCTCAAAAAGGAGAACAAGGAGGGATTTATCTGCTTTATAATCAGTTGCTGATGCTGGCAGCTCTTTTTCCATTTGATCCCATTCAGTCATTAAAGTAAGAGACATTCCCCTCTTTTTTTTAAAGACTTGGTTGTCAGTGTTGAGGCTGTACAGGGCCACTGTAATAACAATGTTGCTTTAAAAAAATGCCATCTGTCTTCAGCCAAGCCCAAAGGGCTTGGGGAGATGCCCAATGTAAGCCAAAAAATAGCACAGGTATGCATGGTATGAGCTACCTGAATTGCTGCCTAACATGCAGGCTCGAACACTTCAATCCCTTTTAACACACGGAGCAGAAGAATGTAAATATTTATTACCCAAAAGAGGGGAAAATCTTTACCTGAGGACTGCTGTGGGGTTGAAATCGTTTCCTCTCCACCCTCTGGGTCAAATTACCATCCTCAATAGGTCTTTGAAATCCAAAGCTAACCTGCTCATGGAAGTCATCATGAAAAGTTCTGCATCTTTGAAGAAAAAAGGAGAAGCTTTGACCACCCACATCACCCTGAGAGCACCCCCAAAGTCAGAGCAAGCAGTAGATAATACTTAGAGACATGACTGGTTTGCGAGTTTACATTACACCACGACTAGAAGTGCATAGTTGAGCTACATCGTCATGTTACGATCTTTATCTTTTTTGACGGATCTGCTTGGGGTGATAATTTACTCTATCTGCTAAGACACTATCTCAGGTACAGATGTATCATCAGTTTGGTCTTTGCTCAGCAGATCTTAAAGGATTTTTGTGTCTGGGTGGTTAAATGAGAGGCTGGGGCAGCAAATAATGACAGTATTTAAGTTCAGATCTTTTGTTCAAATGCAGTAAAGGGCTGGATGCTCTTCTACACCCTTTTCCTTGTTTTAATTCTTATTGAGAGGGAGACACTATGCTGCATTTAAAATTACTACGAATTAATGAAATACAATAAAATGTCTAAAACTCATAAAGTTCAAAAGAAATAAATATTTTATATATATATTTCTGCCTTTTAACCTTCTGTGGTTTGGACACCCTCCAGGGCCAGTGTGTAGAGTAACGTGGATCACAGCAAAATTTTTGCTGCAATTTTTTTTTGTTTGAAGAATTTTGTTGATTTTACTCAAGAGTGGTTTCTTTTTCTGGGGGATTGCACATTTACTGGTATTTCATTTCATTTCTCCACAAATATCAAAAAGTCCTACCACTACGTTTTTATATATATACATATATATATATATATATATACATATATATATATATATATATATGTATATATATATATATATATGTGTGTGTGTGTGTGTGTGTGTGTGTGTGTTATGTGCAATGCAGTTGAACCGCAAAGGAGTTCATCCCAGCCCAAAGTCCAAATACTGGTCCGTTGCAGTCAGAGTGTGTAATTTGCATTTCCAGCGGTACTTTGGACAGTTCTCTCAAAACTTTTCTTGACCTTACAGGCCAAAGCAGCGCTTTGGTCAAGGTATCCAGGAGTCTTTATAGAGCTCTGAAATTTTACTTACTTAATGACAAATGCGAGTGAGTCTTAGCGTAGTTAAGACGGGGCAAGATTTATTAAGCAAGCTTAACTTTCTTGGGGTGCCCAAACTTTTGCATGTTCTCTTTTTGGGGGGCTGTAAAATCTGTGCAGAAAAAAAAAAAGAAAATAAACCAAATCTAATTTCAGTTATGAAAACACTGTTTTATCTGTATGTTTTTGGGGATAAGTTCATCTTCTACACACTTAGCTATTCGTATATATATATATATATATGAACATACAAGCATGAAAGTAGAGCTTTCTGATTGCAAAACAGGACCATGGTATGTACAGTACATGTGTCGGTTTCCTGGCTAAACATACCCTGAGCAGGTCAGCGCCCCTCAAATAAGTAACCTAGTTGTCTCCGTTAAGCTGACACCAAACATAGTTGTTTGATCAGTGATATTGGGCCTCCGAGTCAAAGAGGGCTGTGTTGTCACCTGTGTTCAAAGAGGAGGCAAAAACTCGCCAGATACCAAGAAGAGAAAACAAGAAAGTTTGTTTTTTGTCTTTGAAAAAGCTTTTTTCTCTTCCAAAATAGAACTGGAAGCAGAGACTGACGGAGGTTTAGACAAGATGATTGACACCGCTCTCAATTATGGTTGCTAACGAAGACGGTAGAGTAACTGCAAGGCTCATGTAAACATCTTTTAATAAACAAATTTTCTTCTGAACTATTCCTGCAACAAAAACTCCAGCGAGTGTTGCTGTGGCACCTTATTACAGCTTCCACGCCCTCTCCAGAGGCAGCTCAGCGCCACTTGCTTGCCTTTCTCATCTGTCCCGACTGCATTTACGGCTCTGTGGAATTTGGCAGGCTGTCCACATGTGTGTGTTTGTACGTGTGTCTGCTCATGCTTGAGACTCCAGGGGAAACGAAAGCCCTCGCCGTTGCCGGGCCTCTGCGAGATGCCAGGCCCGCTAAGGGTACAGTAACTCTCCTGTCTGTCAGCGGAGATCTGTTTCAGCTGCAGGCGTCACCTTCCTCCGCATATGTCATATCAAATGTTTGCTTGCGGGGGCATCACGCCAGAAACTGTCAAATGTAGACACCAAAACACTCGTTCACACCACTGCCAATGATCAGTCAGCTCGCCTTTGATCTCAAGGGTAATACTCTTCTCTCTTTTTCTTTAGAGGATGAAATTACATACAAATCCTGGCTTACGGCTAAAACCAATACGCCATTGGATGAATATTTATTAATTTCCCTAAAATAGTTTGCAATGAATAACTCTGGATCAAATTCAATAAGATTAAGGCTCCATAATACACAAATACAGAATATCCCTGGCATGCAAAAAAACAATACAACTTATGATACAGAATCTGAGGTATGCCCGTCAGTTTTTCCGTGGGTATTGAAGTGCAGCAAAAATAATAGTTGAAAAAGTAGAAAGAAAAACTAACTCATGAGAAAACAAAACTTATATTTCAGTAAATCTACTTCAGGCTGATACATGGAGGAATTCAACCGTGTTGTAGGGTATAAACCACTAAATATCTATGGTTCAAATTTTGTGATAAATCTATTGTTTTTGTGATTGTTTCAAATCAGAATCAGCTTTAATGGCCAAATCTGTGAGGATAAACAAGACATTTTGACATACTGGACAAGATTAATACATGCAAACTGTTCAAAGAGCAGCTTTTAACAGAAATTCAGCTTTAAACCGATGATTTTTTGAGAGGTTATGTCCAATTTTTGTTTCTTTAAAAATAAATATATAACTATAAAACCTCCGTCCATCCATCTTCTTCCGCTTATCCATGGTCGGGTCACGGGGGCGGTAGCCTAAACAGGGAGGCCCAGACTTCCTTCTCCACAGCCACTTCGTCCAGCTCATCTGGGGGGATCCCGAGGCTTTCCCAGGCCAGCTGAGAGACACAGTCCCTCCATTGTGTCCTGGGTCTTCCCCGGGGTCTCCTCCCAGTGGGACATGCCCAAAAAACCTCACCAGGGAGGCATCCAGGAGGCATCCTCACCAGATGCTCGAGCCACCTCATCTGGTTCTTCTCGATGTGAAGGAGTAGCGGCTATACTCTGAGCCCCTCCAGGATGACCGAGGTTCTCACCCTATCTCTGAGGGAGAGCTCAGACACCCTGCAGAGGAAACCCATTTCCAACGTTTGTATCCAGGATCTTGTTCTTTCTGTCACTACCCACAGCTCGTGACCATAGGTGAGGGTAGGAACATAGACTGACTGGTTAATCCAGAGCTTCACCTTTCAGCTCAGCTCCTTCTTCACCATCCTTCGCTCACTCATGAACAAGACTCCAAGATACTTGAACTCTTCCACTTGGGGCAGCACCTGATCCCTGACCCAGAGAGAACACTCCACCCTTTTCCGACTAAGGACCATAGTCTTGGATTTAGAGGTGCTGATTCTCATCCCAACTGCTTCACATTCGGCTGTGAACCCCTCCAGTGAGAGTTGAAGGTCCTGGCCCAATGAAGCCAATAAAACCACATCATCTGCAAAAAGCAGGGACCAGATCCTGAGTTCGCCAAACCAGGCGCCTCAGCTGTGCCTAGAAATTCTGTTCATAAACATAAAGAACAGAATCGGTGACAAAGGGCAGTCCTGGTGGAGTCTAATCCCCACGGGAAACAAGTCCAACTTACAGCTGACAATGTGGACCAAACTCTGACACCGGGTGTACAGGGACCGGGCAGCCCTTATAATGGTTTCCGTTACCCCATACTCCCGGAGACCCCCCACTCAGGAGTCCCCTATAGAACCTAAAAAATGCATCTGTATTTGCTCTCTGTGATTAACACTCACAAAATAAATATTTACAACATAACTCCTATAAGACCTACATCCAGAGGAGTCAACCACTGAAATAGCATGTTACCTTTTAGTGAGAGTTGCATTGGTTTTTTTTCTCCATCATGCCTGGATTTAGTAGCTGCCTTGTTTCATTATGTCAATTCATCAAAAAAAAATTTTTTTAAGCTTCTCAATTATAGTTAATAACGGGAGGAGAAGTCAGTGACTTCATCCTGTGGTTTATTATGTTCAATTCATATGTCAGAGCCATTTCTGGTCTGAGCCAAACTTTCACCAAATATGTACCGACTGCTTTTGTCTCCTCCTGTCGTCTACTTGTCTAATTTGAATCACATCAGTTCATATAAAACACAGTCGGGTGTTCAGGATGATTTGATATTGTGTCAAAACACTATCAGTATACACGATTTATCTGTTATTCCCACAAATGTGAAGAAAAAAGATGTAAAAGTTCATGTTGCGTGTCCAGACCTCACAGCAGGTATCCATGGAGACCACCTGAGGAGAAACGTGTCTGACTGCACGTCTCCTCTCGACGACGCACAGTAACCGCCTGAAAGGCGAACAGAGACAGGGGGAAATGACCAGTGACGTGGGCTGAAGTTCATGGCTGGTGAGGCACTGACTTCTTGGGATGGCTGAACTTGACTTGCTAACCGTAGACCATAGACATATATAAGTATATATGTCTATGACCGTAGATTGCAGCGTGATGTCACTTATTCTGCAGCCGAAAAGAAGAATCCCTGGGATCACGACCGCCCCCTACCGCGAGGTAGGAGAACTGCGTGCTTCACTTAGCGCCCCTTCGCAGCCGTTTTATGATTGCTCAGGACAAGAAACGCGTTACACAGACATTTATTGATTAAAAAAAAACACTGTACATTGGTTCATATAGTAAAAGCGTTGGAACCTTTTAATAGCGACATACAGAGAGAGACAGCGATACGGTTTCAAAGTATAGCATGCTAGCACAGTTAGCCGAGTCATTGCGCAATCCATGGCGAGGGTCACGTGGTTGCTGCCTCACCGCATATCTCTACTAAAAAAATCATCTAAAACCAGTGAAGTTAGATAGAAAACAACTTTATACTGCAAATCACCGAATAAATATAACTATTTAATTCATTTTTTCATTATACATGTTTTTGTTTCCACAACGACAGGTGACTCGGTCTTACCTGTCAGCCTCCTCACGTGACCCCGGGGCTGGCTCGCTCCAGGTAATGTTTTCGAGGCCGGCTGACGGAGAAGCTGCGAAAGGAAAAAGCCTGGAGAGAAAAACAGAAATGAAGTAAGGGCCGTTTTTTCCCACGTTGTTCTTGGCTCCCGCCTTCCCCCTGAAGACTTAAGCAAACACTTCCAAAACAAAGAGATTGTCTGTGTAGGTGCCCAAAAAGCCAACCCACGCATGTACGCACACTTGCACAAAGACAGAGACACACTCACACCCCGGGACATAAAAATGTTGCTCTAATTCCTTCTAAGTGCCTGTTTAAGCAGCTGTTTTCTGTAAACACCGATCCGGACGGCGAAGCTCGGATATTTGGTTTTAGATGGTTCGGCTCATAATTACTAAGTTGTCAGCTGGAGAGGCGAGAAAATAAAACTGTGAATAGTCCCCCCCCTCCTCCTTTTTTTTTTTTTTTTTTTGCCAGCGCAAACAGCCGGCCTGCTAATCCCAGCGCGGCTCTGTGAAAATGCCCCCGTGACGGGATACAGCCGAACACGGTGGGGTCGCGTGGGACGGCGTTGGAGCGCTTTCATCCACGCAAGGTGAGACCTCTGAGAAAATTATTACAAAAAAAAAAAATACTCAGAGGATCTTATTCTCAAAGAAAAATCAATCACATACTTGACTTTTCTCACATTTACAAG
>JAOWBL010004533.1:0-11048 GCA_028564865.1 Zenarchopterus dispar | reverse complement strand
AAACCATCACAGAATGCTGATGACTTGCTGATCTCCACGAGTCAGATACTGAATTAGATGCTGGGGCTTTAGCTTAGCAGTATCAAGAGGTTAATTGTGACTAATCATACAACTCAAGAGAATTGCAATTACACAATGTTTTATTATATGCTATATAAATGCCCCCCTCCCCTTCACCCCCTCTTTTTTTTTAAATCTTGTTCAGTCTCTCAAAATGTCTGCCTCATTAGAGAAGCGCCTCGAGGCGACGTTTGTTGTGAATTGGCGCTATATAAACAAAATTGATTTGAATTGAATAGAAGGTTCCTGGTTTGAATCCTGGTTAGGTTATCTTTGTTTGGAGTTTGCATGTTCTCTCTGTGCTTGCTTGGGTTTTCTCAGGGTACTCTGGTTTCCTCCCACAGCCCAGAAAAATCTATATTAGGCTGACTGGGTATTCTGAATTGACCAGAGAATTTAGTGTGAATGGTTGTTTGTCTACATGTTTGTCTGCAGCAGACTGGTGACCTGTCCAGGTGTACTTCACCTGAAGACAGCTGAGACAGGCTCCAGTAGATCCCTGTGACTCTGAAGACATAGAAACAGATATAGATAATGGATGGATGATCTCTCCTAATTCAAACTAAAGGATCATCATCAGCCTGTAATCAAGGACTGCACAAGTCTGTTAATGGCAATCATTTGTACCAGGGTGTAATAAAGCAGTGAAACATCTATAATATGCAGGACTGAGGCACTCAAGGATCTGAATTGCCCTGCCGTTACAGTGACCCAGAGTGATGAGAAGAAAAAAAACAGCTTTTCATGAATCAGTAATGACCCAAAAGACCTTGGACCTTGGAACAGAAATGGAACAAGATTGACTTCAGGTAATTGTTCATGTTCCCTGAGAGGATTAGGTCATCTGGATCAGCTGTAAATGACACATGAGCACAATTTGAGAAGAAAGAAAAGACATGAGAGAAACTGATGTTTGTTTTGGCTGTAAAACAGTGTTTCTGCATTCAGGGAGGATACAGATGTAAGGTGTAGCATCATAACTGGAAGAAAGAAAATAAACTTTCTCCTCTGCAAAACTTTTTTTCACCATCATCACTATTGTCGTCATCATCATCATCAGCCCAAGATGACAAAACTGGACGATAAACCAACACTTGTTTTTCTGTGCGATATTGCTGCTGCAATATGACATGTAGGAAATATTATGCTTTTAACAAAAATTTCAAGAATAAAATTTATAGCCCAACAATTTCCTTAATTGTAGTCATTAAAGTTTGTTGGCCCACAAACTTGGTATTTCTTCTGTTAAGTTCCAATAAATCAATCTGCAGGAAACAAGGAAACGGGTGAAGCATGTTGTGCAGGACACAGCAAGTCAATAATTTAGTATCTTGGTTTTATAGAGCAGGACAGTACCTCTGAGTATCTAATTTCGTCCGTTTATACACAACAGTGAAGAAGGATCTTCAAATTGTAACAAAGCAACAAAAATGTAACAAATCCAAACACTGTTTATTGTTCTCAAACATAAACCTTTATGAATGCTTTATTCTCATTTTATTTCACTGACATCTTAAATCATCCAGCACACAAAGTGTTCTTTCTTCACCATGTCAGAGGTAGTCAGGACTTTTCTAAAAAACAATTGGAGTAAATTGATGTCGTAGCTAGATGATGTAACTTGGTGAAACAGGCTCTGGTCCAGTCGTCTTCTCCAAGGACCACCTCCAGCTAAAAGTCACGGGAAGGCGGAGGTCCATCAACATCACTGCAGTCTGAAATAAAATGAAAACAAGATGACAGAGAAGATTAGAAAGAAATAAGAGAAGAGACGAGATGGAAACTAGGAAGACCTGAAAATTAGAAGTACAATGCAGCTGGTAACAAAAGAGATGATGCAAGAGCTGGTAGGAGGAAGAAGAGGAGATGAAATACAGCAGAAGAGGAAACAGTAATGAGGAAGGACGGCAGAAGTTTGATAAATGGGAAATTAAAGTGTAACAAGAAAAAAACTTTTTGATTCTACTTTCATTCAATGACCTCTTATTGAAGCGGTACAAACTGTTCAAAAAAAGTTATTTCACATGCCAGGAGAGAAGCTTCTTCTCCCGAAGTTTTCTTTTTTTTAACCTTTGTATAGAGAATGAAGAAATAGATTTATCTCAGAGAGAAGAGTGAAAATTGTATTTGAATCATAGTGATCAAATGTATGAATCTATTTGCAGCTCTAGATTCTGGCTGCATCTTTTTTCTGATTTTAATGTGTAACTGTTTTTGTGCAAGCGTCTACAGATCTGTGATTGTTTTCGTGGAGTGTACAAAGTGAAACATAATATATAATATTGGCCCTTGTTGTGATGGTAATATATAACTTTGAGTCCAGCTGGAACCGACTGAACCAAAGAAAAAATTGTACCCAAATTTCAAAACTTCCCTGTTCTTTTATTGCTTTTTTGTACTCATCACAATCACCAATGACAAGAATGATCTGGAGGTATCATTTGAAGAAACCTTCTGCTTGTCTTCTGTGTATGTTCATGAATTATTCCAGTTTTGGCATGAGGACAAATACTTCAGCAGCTTCAACTTATGGATTGGGCAGAGCAGGTTGGTCAGTTTTCATTTGACTTGTCATCGCGTCTTTGTTCTGACTTTGTACACAAGCTTAGATTAACATTTTATGAGCAGTTCTTTTTTTTTTTAAATCAAGAACAGTGTGAAATAAACTCTTGTAATTTCTTCTCCAGAGATCAAAGGCCAGAGGCACTCTTTATTTATGTTAACTGATTATCTCCAGAGTTCCCAGGTGCTCTGAAAGAGTAGTTTTAATTGTGCTTGTACACTTTTTTGTTCTTAAGTAAAACAGCTTCAAGTGGAGAGGGACACATAATACGGCAATAAGAGAGGAATATATTATATATTTATTATTTTCTTTGACAACATTCACAAATTTTCTGGCCTTTAACTGTTTTCAGTCAGACCCTTTTCTTGATGCTAAAGCAACTCCCCTTTTTAAAAAAAATAATAAAAAATTAAATGTGAAACCACAGTTAACTGCTCTCATTTCTAACAGAAATATCTGGAGCGACTCATTACAAGGAGATGAACCTGGTAACGATGACATTCTTCATGTTCCTTCACTCACCTCTCATGTGCACTTAGTCACCACTGAAATGTGCACACACACACACACACACACACACACACACACACACACACATGCATACAATCACTATAAATGCAGAAGGGGAAATGTGCCATTAAACTGTATTGGCCAGGTCTGTGATCCAAGGACAGAGCTGCTGGACTTTTTACAGTTTAATATGAAGCAGCCAGTCAAGTGTGAGGGTGCATCATTGTTCCCACTTTGCTGTCATCACATAAACTGATGTATGCTGAAGCAAGAAGCACCAGGTCGCAGCTGAAGCCCTGATCCGCATACTTTCATGTACTCTGAGGAAAGTGACACTAGGTTGATATTTTAGTCAAAGAACTGACATCTTATGCAAATATACAAACAATGCATTAATACGAACCTTAATAAGAAAATGTTTCAATGACATGAAAAATACAAAGGAAAGGAAAGGAAAACAACCACTATGTGATTTCCATCCATCCATCCATCTTCATGACCCGTTGTTCCATTTCTGGGTCACGGGGGTCTGCTGGAGCCTATCCCAGCCCATCACAGGAGAGAGGCAGGGGTACACCCTGGACAGGTCATTAGACCATCGCAGGGCCACATTCAAAGACAAACAACCATTCACACCTATGGGCAATTTCAGAGTCCCCTATCAACCTCATATACATGTTTTTTGGACTGTGGGAGGAAACCGGAGTCCCCGGACACTATGTGATTTACTTTAGCTTTTGTTTCTTTGCAGACAGTATGAACATATTTCTCCTTCTACAGTGCAAAAATATCATCAGACAATTTAATGACTGTAGGAAATGCATTTTTTAAAGAGCGCTATCCTAATGTTGTGCAACAGATGGGTGTCCCAGTTTTGTTGTTAAAAAGTTATTAATAATTGTCTGATGACAGTGTTTAATAATGTAAATGAATTATCAAAATGAATAAATCAAAATGGGAACCACCTGAATATAAGGAATTAATGACTAAACGGCACTATCAGTCTCAAAATAGTTATTCTATGTGTCAGCCTGTAACCAGGGGTGGCACTACAGAGTGTCAGGATATTTACTAAAACTTATCCTGACGGTCCTGGGTGAGAAGAACCTGCAGACAACGACTTTCGAATCAAACAAATTTATTAGGAAAAATAAATCACAAGCAACAGCACAGATACCCTTTGTTCCTGCCTACGACAAGTAACGAAGGAATCTAACAGCTTACAGCACAAAGTTCCTTAAGTACAACATACCACACACAAATGGACTCCTCCCTCATGCATATTCAAACATTTCCGGTTCAGGTGTCAAATTGCCGTTACCTTGAAAAGGAGTTGTTCTTCTTTCAAATACTGGACTATTGTTTTCTAAAAAGTAGTTAGTACGTGTTAAACTCTTCAGCATTATATTTGCAAAGCCTAAACAGATTTAATAATTGCATGCACAAATAATGGCCGTGATGGAACGTGATGGCATGTGATGTGGACCAAATCACATTGATAAAGTCTCGTGATTCAAAATGGCAGACAAGGTCATGTAGTGATGTAGTCTCGCGTGATTCAAGATGGCGGACGAGAGTTCATCGCTCCACCAAGAACAAAGGAAATTTGAGGCCTTATGGCCATGATAAGCATGCTTGTGTGACAGTAGACAGAGGAGAATGTGAAAAGTTGGCGTGATATCTTAGTACCTGTGCCCTGAATGCTCGGCTGCTTCCCACACAGGAACGAAAGTGTGAAGCAGGCTTCACCCCCTCGCACTGATCTTTAAACCAGGAGACAGCAGTGCAAAGAGCCTGATGGTAAGGCAACACGTCCAGTAGCCCTGTTAGAGGCTAGCAACATTCCAACACAAACTTAAACACTGAAACACAACACACTTCACCGGACTGCCAGTTCGCTTAAGTGTACGCAAGCAAATTAAAACACCAAAAAAAAAAAAAAACATCACTAAGCACGTTCAGACTTAAGGATCTAAGCTATCTCTGCCCAGACACAAGGCTCTTACTTGGGTTGCTATGGAGCTGGTTGGCATCCTCCTAGGTTGAAAGGAAAATCCAGTAAACCTGACCATGAGCCAATCACTCCTTGAATTTTACGCTCCACTGGTAATCCAGATATGAGCAGCTCCTTTGCCCCTCTCTCTCTCCCACCCTCTGGATAATGAGGATACGGCGTGACTGGCAGCTGACCTGTCCTTTTTCAGTGATCGTCTGAACCCTTTTGCATCATCTGTTTGCACACAGATGCTCTGTTCCGGTCGTCGTGGCCCTGGAATGTCCACCGATCACTTTGTTTGGCAGGTGTAGGTGAAGAATGTGATCGCTGTCACAGATGCAGCTGGATAGAATGGCCTTCGTCTCATGGCTGGAGAAGGTTGCAGAACAGGAACAGAAGTCCTGTCCAAGAGAGTAAGAGCAGAAGAGGGTCCTGACAAAGAGGAGGAGGGAGACGGAGCAGCGCTCTTCGTAGCCAGGTCTGGGTTGCAGCGCATCAGTGTGAACCCCTGCTGTGTTTTGGGGAATATGGTGGTTAGGCCTTGCTGCTGATGTTAGGCCCTTCTTTGTTTCAACATATGGCTGTGGCCTAACACTAAGATGGACACCTATAAAGTACAATCTCTTAGATCAGTGGTCTTCAACCCTGGTCCTCCATTGTCCTGCATGTTTTAGATGTTTCCCTGCATCAACACACCAGATTCTGCTTAAGGATCATCAAAGTCTGTACAAGTCTGTTAATGACACAGCCGTTTGTATCGAGGTATGTTGAAGCGGGAAACATGTAAAACATGCAGGACATTTGCCCTGAAGAGCAATTATCTCACTGCCAGTTTTTTTTCTCAATTATTAGGCCAATTGAAAGGAACTTCAGTCATTGCTGCTGTGAACAGTCACCATATTGACTTTAAAAGTGACTTTGCTCAACATCGTTATTGGTGCTATATGTTGCTATGTCACTGCTTTGCTGGTCCAAGGTTCTGATTCATTTTAAATGAGAGAAGTTGTCTGTGCTTATTTTACACATATTTGAAACATTTGCTGGTTGAAAAGGTCTGTGCTCAAACCTCCTTCAATGTTACTCTATAGCGCCACTCCTAGTAATAGGCTGACCCATAGAATAATTATTTTGAGACTGATAGTGCTGTTTAGTTATTTATTCCTGATATTCAGGTGGTGCCCCATTTTGATTTATCCATTTTGATAATTCATTTACGTTATTAAACAATGTCATCAGACAATTATTAATAATTTCTTAACAACTAAACTAGAACCCCCTGCTGTGGCACAACACCATAATAATACTAAATATTTAAAATGGGTATGTGTGTGTTGGGGGGTATGACAAATTCAGAGATATATTCACTCATAAGAATAAAAAACAAACAAATAAAAATCTAAGATGTATTGATGAAAAACTAATATTTTAGTAATGATGTTTGAATTAGAAGAACAAGCAGGAGTCCTGGATCTTCAGTCACACAAAAATAAATAATCATTTGGACACAGTGAATTTGCTTGCCTGGTGAATATCATGCTTTAAAAATCTTGAACTCAAGGTCTGCAGTCATATTAACACATACTCACTCACTCACTCACTCACACACACACACACACACACACACACACACACACACACCAGCAAAAGACACTTACACCTCCACTAACAAAATCTTATACTGTAAAAATAGATTTATATTCTGAAGAACATCATTATTTTATACTGAGCTTTTAATTTTAATTTAGCCTTTGTAGGGTGTAGACATGTGAATCTTCGATCTGGTGTAGAGTACTACCTCCTCCATAGACTGGTGGTTAGTTTAGTGTTTGTTCCAACATGTTTTATAGATAATGTGGTGTCGTGATTGATGAAAAGACAGCTTGTGAATCTCTCTCTTGACTTCAGCAGGGATCTCAGTACCTTTATAACCATAAAGTTTTATTCAAAATACAGAACAATGTCCTGTTTGAGAGTTTTCATGACTCCCACGGCTGCTTTACATTCCAGTTTCTGTTATCGTCTATTAGGCAGCAAAACAATATGAGTCTCCAGGATACAATGGAGACATAGAGTTATGTAGAGGACTAAAAGTACTCTGCAGGGGGAAAAAGGGAAGATTTGGCAGCTGTTAAATGCTAGTGTGTGTCTCTTTTTAAAAGTCATTACAATCAGAAAAACATTTACCGTACCTTTGTCCTCTTTTAAATTGCCAATTTCTAGTGTTTGTCTAAGTGCAATAATTGAGTGTTCTGTTGAAAAGCTGCAGTTACCATTAACCTCAATCCTGTGTGATCCAACAGCAAGGTCTGTTCTTCTCTCTGAGGTCTTCTGGTTGTTAAATGCCAGTAAAAAACATGTCTGTTTCTCTGGTGATGAGAACAATCAGAACTTTTTCCATCAGTCAAACCAGGAGCAAGTCAACTCAACTGGAATCAAACATTTGTACAAAGTTTAGGAGAAGCTTATCTGAAATGTTGCTCACTGGGAATGTGTGCCAAATTTTATGGGTGTGTTATGTGCAGTCAAGACCTTTCTCTGACCCAGAAGCTGAAGATGAATAAGAACAACAAACATTCCTTAAGTAACTCAAAGTTATGAGATAAACCTTCCTAAAGCAACAATAATGCTCTTCAGAAGACAATGAAATACTGCACGATTTGGCAGCTGAATGTATATTAATTTTTACCTTAATTTAGTGGATAAACTGCTGTTTTGATGATTATATCTACAAAGAAACTGAGGTTTAGTTCTGCACCCACAATCACAGACATCCAATAAACTATGCTGTAAGGAAAATAAATGATGTGTAAGGTCAGAGATTTTTATTTAATTGCAAGGGTACAAAAAAATCATCATTGATAACTGATAAATTGTATTTTTAAGAACCGTAACTACAGGAAAACATGTTTAAGTTTTATTCTGACCTTTTTTTTTTTTTTTTAAGAGAAAAATCTTCCAACTTCAGTTGTAGATTTTCAGGGTCTTCACACCTGACTAATTGTCTATCTACTTTTCCTTTGTTTATCAAATTCGCTGTCAACTTAGTTGACCATTTTGCTGCTAATATCTGAACTGTTTCAAACTCACACTCGTTTTATTTTATCTGCATTGGTTATGTAGCACTTGTTAGCACATTATCATGGCTTGTGAACCAGGTAGCTGTGTAGAAGATTTGATAGTGATATGAGCTGGATTGTCCAGGAATCTGGGATACAAGCTTCATGAGGTTAGAGGCTTTGTGAGAGAAGAGAGGAAAGTTATTTCCAGAGTTTAAGATCCAAAAGGAGCAGTCTCTTATTTGACTGTGTTCTCAAAATTGTCAGGGGGAGTCCCTGGTCAATTTGGGGAGCACTAATGCTGGAGGAGGGTGGGCAGACAGGTTGGTAGGGGAGCTCAGTGTCCACAGGAAGGCTTTCCACATGAAGCAGACAGATAAGACTACATTTATATTGCAGGTTTCTTCTTGCCATTTTTAGTTAATTAACTAGTTGGTTTTCACTCCACAAAAACTACAAAAATAAATCATTCAGGCTGACTGCTGTTGCAGAGTTTACATCTGCATACCCGACGAACTGTGTTTGACATCACTTCATCTTACTGCACATGTGGGTCACCTCAAAGCAGGAACCTGTTTACAAAGAAATGTGATAAGAATAGTTAAAATACTAATGAGAACAACCACACACGCAAAAAAAGAAAATCTGATCTCAGTTCAAACGTCCACACTGAGCAGTAAGACCCGACATGTAAACATAGCCCAAGAAGCAAAGCAGATGCCACCAGCTCCAGGAACAAGGAGCACACACACAAGAGAAGGGGGCAATCTGGGAGATACGTAGTGATGAGTCCTGATGATTGCACTAACAGTTTGAAGCACATGATAAGTAATCTTGGAAGTGTTTAGTGAAGAGAGTGTAGAGGCTTGTGTATTTGAAGGTTAATACATGCACCACAAGAACAGGGAAATTTATTCATGTTCTTCACGTAGCAGGAACAAGAACAACTTTTGTTCTGACCAGGACATTTCATACTTGATGAGAAACTCAACTGAAGAACTCCAGGAAGTTCTCACAGGTCCCTTCCACTGCAGTACCTAGGTTAATATCATTATATTGTGCATTTGAGACTTCCCAATTTCCAAAATAAAGCAAAGATTTTCCATTTAACTTCTTTTTGATTCTATCTAGTTGGCCACAGTCTTTGAAAAATGATAATTTACAGCCTTTTGTAGATATTAAGTAATAACAGATCATGTACAAGCAAATTGCAAAACATGTCCAACCTGTCACAGACAGTCAAAGCAAAATAAATACACTGTCATTGCAAAGGGATCATAAAACACACACTTTGATCAAGATATTTTGTCCCTATCTTAACATTCTGTGTTAGATTCTAAAAAAAAGTCTTTCAATGATTATGGAATTACCTCAAAATATTTATTTCCCATTATGAGTCAAAACTCAAGTCATATTACTGACTAGTGAGTCATGAGTTTTTATTAAGTTGTTCACCAATTCAGATATATATTCATTCTATCGAACCATCTATTCTTTTTCACCTGTTTATGAGTTAAATAAAATGTAAAATCGTGTGTGTGTGTGTGTGTGTGTATGTGTTGGTTGTGTGTGCATGTGTTAAAATGTAAAGAAGCTGAGGATCCACTTGCGTACTGGAATAGATGCAAAAGTCTGTATCCTAACCTGTACAAGTTGACAACACCCTTTCACATGGCACTGAAGATGCTGGTGAATGTGACCATGTCAGTGCCAAAGACAGGTGAAATATTGTCAAAGAGAAGAAATCGCCTCAACCCAAGTACACTGATAAAACCTGTTTTATAATAAAAGTGAATTAAAGGGCTTGTATTGCTTCTATTGCAAGTTCAATTCAGACCTAAGTTGTGTGTCTGTGTGCGTTTGGTTATTGTTACTGAATATTCAACATGTTTAGCTCAGGTCTTTGTAATATGACATCACCTGTCATATGTCATATGTGTGGACAGCAGATGGCAGTATTCAGGTTCAATGAGGAGTTGAGTAGTGAACCATTTGGTGAAGCAATGGGCTTGAAAGTCTCAGTGGTTCATGGGGCTTCATTTGACCATCCCTACTGAATACATAGAATAACCAGAGGCAAACTCTGGAATAGAAACAGGTCATGCACATAAAGCTAGAGAATACAGGACTCACAAGGCTGGATATAAGCAGGGTAGACAAATGATGATCTGGCACTGACAAAATCTGAGGCTCCCCACTTCATCAAGGAGTGGCACAGGTGAAGAGGATTACTGATTAGTGTGGAAATTTCAAAGGAAGAAAAAGAGGTCAGATACCTGAGATAAAGCACACTACACTCTACAAGATCATTGGGCTAATTGAAATCAAAAGTCTCCTTGTCCAACAATCGTAGGTAACATCCTGACTGTTTAATGTGCTGTGTGAGTTTAGTGTATCCTGGTTTGGTTGATGGCTGGAATGATCTTAGCAGAATGACTGAGACAAACAGTTTTAATACTACAAAGACTATTTCCACCTCAACAAAATTCAAGTCCAACAAGATGAAAAGAATCCAACAAGGTGAAAAGATCCTAAAGGACTTCACAGGAAGTGCAAACCCTTCAATGAGGAACAAAAAAAGACATGAATCAAAGCAGCTATGTTGGAGACTGGCATGGTAGTCAGTGGTAGCACCTGGGCCAAATGATTTCCATCCCTCCATTTTTTTTTTTTTTTAAATCATCATCAGAGGGTGAATATTCCTCTTCAGAATCTTTTTTTTTTTTTTTTTTTTGTAAAGTGAAATTTATTGTGAAAACTAAGAAAAACAAAAGTGAACAAAAGAGGGTTATGGTGAGTGTAGTGAAGTGGTTATGTATAGTGTGGTGTAATGTGTGAATGAAAGCATGATGTTTGTAGCACC
>JAOWBL010004532.1:0-11048 GCA_028564865.1 Zenarchopterus dispar | reverse complement strand
AGAAATTCTGGACAAAGATGTTCAAACCTGTTTTTTATACAGGTCAGGTTTTTTAGTTGGAGTTAAAAGATTCATGGAGACGATTTTGAAGACTTCCAGCTGATTCCATGAGATGGCGAGCCAACCCAACCTGGATAAAGAAACCCTGGATCTACATTTCTCCTAGAGCAGCAGTTAAAACCATCTGCTTGTGGTAGGATTGTGCCATTACCTTAAGTGGTACCAACTGCATCACCAGATAAAGAGTGCACTCCAACGATCCTTTAGATTTTGGATTCCTGACTTTGACTTTACGGATCAGAATTACTCTGATCTTGGGCAATTTGACTTTGACGTTCACAAGCGCTTGAACTGAGAGAGAGACAAAAAAACAAAAACTCAACAAAAGACTATGTCTTTTATCGTTAAAGGCCCATTTTTATTTAAATGTAAATGTTCTTTGTAATGTTGCATATTTCTGCTGCAAACAAACTTTAAAGGTGCAGTAAAACAAAAGAAAAAAAGAAACTGGTTATATTGTTGTGGTTATTGCACTCAAATCCCTGCTCCTTAAGAGTCTAGAATCGTGTTACTAGCGCACTGGTTACATAAGCTATAGAACCCTTTAAAAAATGAAGATGGGAAAACATAACCATTACACCCTGATGAATTTCTTCTGTCACAGCTTATTAAAACATTGCTTCATTCTTCCTGAAGAGTAATGCAGTAAATACTAACATGTCTTCATTACGTAATAGAGCAAATCAATAAAATATAGAAACAAATTATTTTACATTGGTGTATTAAAACATTACTTTCGTTTAAAACACCAATAAAGCAAGATTTACTAGTTTGCCTAAAAAGTCAAATTTCAAAATAACATCATAAATATCTTCAGTATTTTCTTGGCAAATCAGCCCATTAAAGGCAGAAAATGTGCCATCATGTAGTTTGATATCAATGTGAACACCACACTCAGTAAAGACACGTGTTCACACATACACTCCTGCTGGAGTTTATCATTGGTCTAGCTTTGCTTTATCTGCATGAGAACTGCATTTTTATCTCATCATTTTCACTTTTCTAATGTTTAGCTGAAGTGGGGGACTCAGGAAGCAGTCACCTCCCAGTGTGACAAAAAAAAACAAGAAAAGTTCAGAGTTGGAGGAAAAACTACAACTACAGAGTTGCCGTTTATGCAAAACAGATAATCAGCCACAGACCATCAGCTTTGTTTCGCTGAAGTGCTGCATGATGGCCTATTGCATCAAAATATCTACTCATCCTTTGAGGACCTCAGTGAGATAACTTTACTGACAAACCTGCTCATTCTTCAAGAGTAGGCTAGTATTAAGGAATCATATAGCTCCACGGGAACTGTATGCAACTAAGGGCTGCTTTCTTAAAGTCACATTTGCAAGGTCTTTCAACAATGCCAGAGCAGCCATTCATACATGTGGCTTTAGTTACTCATATCACAACTATTAAAAGCTTATTTCTATAAACTGATCTTTAAAAAGCCTGCATATAAAGCAATTAGATGTTTCTTGGAAGTTCAGCTCCTTTTATTTAAGCTTTATAAGTTTGCCTGTCCTAAAAGGCTGAGCACGTGCACACAAAGAAAATCACGGGTTACATTTTGATAAACTGAATATTTACATTTGGTAAACTCATGAACTGAGATGCTTATCAGTTCCAGTGATGGCTTCAAGCCTTTAGCTGTCATTTTGGGTTTTTAGTTCTCATTTACCTCAGTGAGCAGGCTGCATTGTGCCTTTGAAGACATCTTGGTTGGGACTTCTAATTAGAACACTACTAAGAGCACCTCTGCCTCCTTGGAGGAGCTTCAGATCAGAATCAGAATCGCTTTATTGCCATTGACAGTAAACAGGTTTACAGACTAGGAAATTGCTCTGATGTTTTGGTGCAGGTAAAACATGGAAGATAGAGGCTATGCTTCCATCAGTTGTAATGCCAGAAAGTTGCACTGGCATGGCAAGCTCAGTGAGCAAGAACACACTTTAAAAAAAAAACCTGTGGAGGTGAAAACAAGAAATCATAGTAAGCAGCATGTTTAATTGCAACATTCACTGAAGAGGGTTATATGTGATGAGCAGTATTTCTGTCTTCCTTGCTGAGTTTTACAAACACCAAACATTTCATCAGGAGTCATGTAGTTTAGTAATGCTTGGCTGCTGTTCCCTCAGCAGGGTCTTACTGTGCCAATGAAAGCTTGAAGTTCTCCTGCAGAGAGGAAGACATTAGAATAACATACATCAAGGAGGCCTATGAGATAATCCAATCTGATTCTCAGCTCAACCTATACACAGAAGTGAAAACATGTCATGGCCAAAATATTTTGTAGCAATAACACTTTTTTTGTTAGCTTAATTTCTTGTCTGCTTTCATCTCTTGGTCAGTTCTGCTGTCTTCAGTCCATAAAGAAGAGAGTGTTGCGTGACAGTTAGTCCAGGACCCAATCGCAGAGTGTAACAAAAACGGCCTTTATTTGACAATGTCCGTTAACAACAGAAGGTTCCTCAAAAATGAAACCAACACTGGGTAGAACAGCTAACAAAAATTCACCATCAACATGGGCAGAAAAAAAAAGGCACAGAGCATCTAAATAACTAAAGTCAATCACTACGCTCTCAGGCACTAGGGTAAATACCTAGTTGTTCCTCACAGTTCTATGACATGCACATCTCGGTGGCAAAAGGATAGTAATCCCACACCAGAGGCCAGGTGCAGGTCGATTAAAAAGCTGGCTGATCAGTGCACAACTGCTTGCAGATGTGACAGCATCCAGGCTCCTCTCGCCCCCTGCTGGCTGTGGTAGGAAAAGGGTTAGGATGACAAATCCCAAATCATAACAGTCTCCCGATAGTCCTGTAAACCTTTCCCTTTACTCTTGCTGACATTCCTCTATAATAGATAACTCCCAACACTCTTCTCCACCCAGTTCACCCTTCCTGTACACTCCCCATTGTGCTAAACAGGTGAGCCCACGCATTTAAACTTTTGCACTTTTTCTCCTCTGGTCTTTTATTCTCACAGTTCTGCCACCTGTTTCCCTTTTATTTACACTCATGCTTTCTGTCCCCAGGTGAATTGGAGAAATGTCTGTGATCAAACCTGTTTCATGTAAAGGAAAGCTGGTTTCATGGTCTCCCAAGTGAAAAAAAAAAAAGAGTTAGGAAGCATCTCAGCAGCAAGGCTTGATTTTGTGTAGTTTTTAGATCTCAGTCCAGAAACCTTTAAGCAAAACATATGTCTGCAGAAATCATCCAGCAGAGGTGTACATGAAGGGTGAATATAGTGGATAAGAGTGTCTGGAGTAATCAATAATACAAGAATGGCAGCAAGAGTAAACAAAAAGTTTACAGGACCGTAATGAGACCAGACCTCCTCCATGACCTGGAGACAGCAGCACTGACCAAGAGACATGAAGTAAACCAGGATGTGAGAGAGGTGATTGCAACTGACCTTCATTCTTCTTCTCCTTAACACCTTCCCCTCTCCAGGTTTTCTCCCACTTGCCCCCTGTTCTCACTACACATCACAATGTCATCCACAAACATAAGGGTCCATGGAGACTCTGCTCTGACCTCATCTGTCAACCTATTCTTAACCATAAAAAAACAAGAAGGAGCTCAGGTCTGATTCTTGATGCAGTCCCACTTCCACACGAAGCCCATTTATTACACCCACTACACACTTCAGCATTGCCATGCTGCCTTCATACATATCCTGTAGCACTAACATACTTTTCTGCAACTCCAGACTCCCTCATATAATCCCACAATTCTTCTCGGAGCACTCTGTTGCATACTTTCCCTAAATCAAAAGGTATGGTATGCTGGTATGGAACCATACTGCTGTTTACAAGTTAAATAGCCACTTTTCAAAGGCGAGCTTCCACTTTGGTTACTCTTCATTAATATCTCAGTTTTATACAGTTCTGAATATCAACCTTGTTTTTGAAAAATTGTACACTTTCCCCCCATCTCTTAGGCATCCTTCCACTCTCCAAGATGTTGTTTAACAATCCAGTCAAATACTAAACGTCCTGCTCTCCTAGACACTTGACTACCTCCTCATACACATCCTTCTCATATCAGTGTTCTAGTAATCTTAACAAAGATTTTCTCCAAATCCATACTTGCTGATTTGGGGAGGTTGGCAAAATCTTCCTTTTTTATTGTTTCTTTATTTTGTATTAAGGGAGAACTACTTTACGATACCCTGGTTCCAAATTTCATTGTAAATCATAGTTTATAGTTAAAATGTTGTGCTGTTGTGGTGAGCTATGAATGATGACATTCTGTTAGTAATGAAATCCCACATTTGTTTTTATTATTTGTTTTGAAAGAGCATTGTTGCCTTTATCTTTCTTTCTCCCTGGATACAATTACAAAAACCCATTTACTTGCAGAACCTCCAGATCACATATAATGCTCCTTATTGTTAATAAGGAATTAAAAAGAAGGAAAACAGAGGTTGAAGTGACATTTTAGAATCTGCATAACTTGTTGAAGTTCTGAGAAATGGGCTGTAAACTGCTGCCCTCGTGTTAAAAAAAGACAAAATCTTTTTTTTTTTCTCCATTTGCTCTAGACCGATAAGATTTGGATGTGGTGATGTGATAAAAGTAGATTTTAGAGGTAGTAGTTACTTGATAACAGATAAAAATACATATAAATTGATATGAACTCTACTTGAGGTTCAGACCATCAGAGATGTGAAGCTGTAGAACTGTGTGAACTTCAGTCTAGTGTGTTTTCTGATATACAGTTACCAGTCAAAACAACCTACTAGGTGTGTATTTTTTTTTCTTTTTCAATGTTTATTTTCTTTTTATTTTAAATGGTATCTGATTTGTAGTTTTCTCCTCACCTCAAAAGTTTCATGTTTGGTTCTGCAGCAAGTTTCTTATTGTTAAAAAGAAATTTGTTGTTCTCATTTTTTTTTCTTTTCAGAAAACTTTGTGCAACTTTGGAAGTGGAGCTTTACAAAAAAATAAATAAACAAAGACAACAGCGATTTGAACATTTACTTTGACTTTAATTTATTTACAGACATGACCCTAAAATGATTTTTGTTTTTTTTTCTTATCAGTGTCTTTTTTTTTTTTAATGCATCCATATTTATATTTCAAAACATCTAAAAAAATTTAAAAAATTCCATTTCCCCTCACAACACTTAAACCATGTCCTGGTCTTTAGGATACCATGTGGTGCAGAGTTTCAGGTATTTTATTTATTCATTTATTTTATTTTGTTTGTTGTCCTCCATTCTGACTGCAAAAATGTCTTAAAATATACAGCCTCCCTCCACCCCCTCAAAAAAACAGTCGTAATTATTGCATTTTTGCTCCACAGATTCTCTCATCATAAACTATTTTGGCCAACAGGTATGGCATTCATTTCTTTCAAACATTTCCACAGTGTGATGCTCCATCCCAAATGCTTTTGAGCTAAGGTTAACAAAAATTTATTTTTTCACAATAAGGTTTTAGGTTGCATTTCATCACACACTCAAAAATAATGGCTTAAGTCATATTTTTCCTCAACTTTTTTTTATAAAATGGAGACAATTAAATGAAATGTTTGTTGTTGTTGTTATTTGTAATACTTGAGGGAAAATATAACGTAGGCTGGTGAATGTTAGATTCTATTGTAACAAAAATGTCCACATTAGTTCTTGTCCATGTGGTTACATCCGTTATTGATGAACGATGGCTTGATGCAGTATCATTTTAGGGACTGGAGATCACAGCTGTCCAGCTGAGGTTTGCAACAGCACCCTCCAAACAATGACATTCATTAAGATTCTTGGAGTGATTTAATAATATTCTGCTCTGAGTAAAGAGAAAAATGAAAATTCCTTCAAGGGTTTCTTTGGTGAACATTGTTTGTTTTTAAATATTTCAACTATTTTCTTGTACATTTGTGGATAAAGTAGGGATTATCTGGACATCTTTGCACAGACTTTTATAGAAACTGATATTTTTCTAATGAATTTTGTTTCGTTGATATCCATCCATTTTCTAGACCCCTTGAATCCATTTCTGGGTCACGAAGGTCTGCTGGAGCCTATCCCAGCCCATCACAGGCGAGAGGCAGGGGTACACCCTGGACAGGTCACCAGTCCATTGCAGGGCCACATACATAGACAAACAACCATTCACACCTATGGGCAATTTTAGAGTTACCAATCAGCCTCACATACATGTTTTTGGACTGTGGGAGGAAACTGGAGTATCTGGAGAAAACCCACGCAAGCATGGGGAGAACATGCAAACTCCACACAGAAAGACTTCTGGCTCGGAGTCGAACCAGGAACCTTCTTGCTGTGAGGCAACAGTGCTAGCTTAACTTTTTTTAAACAGATATAACTTTTTTTTAAATGTTCAAATAAATCAACTCACTGAAACAATCATCCAACCAGCGGGTTTGTTCAGCTGGTGTGATGGGACACTGAGTGGATCATTAACTTCTGGGAATACTGAAAACTGGAACCAACCAGTTCAGTTTAACCTAACCAACTCTGACAAACCAAACACATGCATATACACGCTCATGCAAACAGGTGAACACAAATACAATACAAAAAGTAAAAAGAAGTGACACTTAAATTCGGCCTCTGGAGGCAAGATGAAGAAATGTTTTTGTCATATCCTCTTTTTTTGGCATATCTTCTAATGTTAATAATTAAATCTTGCTTTACACCAGTGTTTCTGAATTCTGGTCCTCGTGGGCCTCTGTCCAGCATGATTTAGATGTTGCCCTGCTTCAGCACACCTGACTCATTAATGGTCATTAGTAGGTTGTCATCTAGGTCTGAACAACTCTGTCAATGACAGTCACTTGTGTCATGGTGTGAAGAAGCAGGGCAACATCTAAAACATGCTGGACAGAGGCCCACGAGGACTGGAATTGAGAAACACTGCTTTACACTAAGTCACTCCAGATTAAACCAGATCTCACAGTTCAGAGGTCAAATCCTGCAAGTTAATGTTTATTTAAACTGACATGAGCTGCTCCAGGAATACAGGGTTTTTGGGGTTTTTTTAAAAAAAAGATTTCTTAACTGCCTTTCTTACTGCCTCTTATTATACAGATTTAAACAGTAAAAATTAACCTTATTTGATACATTAATTTCTGAGACTTCTGAGAAAAATACATAAATTTACCTAATGACTATATTATGATAATAAAAATAATTATTTATTTTGAGAAATTATTTTATTTTTAGAAATTGTTAAATACAAAAGTGCAAGTGTTTTTGATTTCAATATATAATAAACACTTTTTGCGTGTGTGGGTGTGTCCATTTTATTCCAGGAATTAAAATGGTTAAAAAAAGAATAAAGTCATTATGTGTAAGTGTATGTATTACATTAATAAACAGGTGCACAGGTTTTCAGTGACACAAAAGTGCTGTATCAGTGTGCTCAGCACAGTCTAAGATGTTTGACCTCAGTGTAACGCTTTGCTCATTTCTCAACACGAAACAGAAACACTGACTTCTTAACCAGAACTTGTAGTCTTGCAGTTTTATCATTACTTCAGCTGTAAAAATCTATTTTTATGTGCTAACTGTTGATAAGAAACAGTGATGTAGTAAAGACCACAACAAGTAAAACACATAAACACCCACTCTAATAGCCTTTTTATTCAAATTTAGTCTGAATAATCATGTATTTATTTTATTTGATAACATTTCATTTCTAGGTCTTTCTAAATTTGTACATTTTTACTCAAATGATCTGTGACAGTTTCAAACACAGTAAGAATTTCACATGTAACAGAGCAAAGAAGCTGGTAGGGTCAACTGTGGTAGAAATTTTTAATGGCTGCAGCTTCAACTCATCAGCATTTCTAAAGTTGCTGTTTTTAAAATTGGGTTTCAATGTCAAACCTTTACTAAGTGACTGATTTCACTATGCTGCTTCTCAAGGTTCAGTGAGACCATGTTGCTCCAATTCTGACTTCCTGTCCATTACTTGAGACTCAGACAAGCAAAAAACAAAGTAACATAAAACCACTTGTAACTGGTCAAGTGGAAAGTAATTTATTCGTTTCTGAAAAAGGCAGTGAGTTTCCAGTTAGGACTTCAATCGCATAATAGCAAAGAAATAGCACTGATGAAAGTTACCAACAATCTCATCATGGCAATAATTGTCCTGGTAGATCTCAGTGATACATTTTTGGGTTTAAGGGAACCTCACAAACTGCGTTTAAGGTATATTTGTCTGATGGATTCCAGCTTATCAATACCAATGAAGAGTTTTGCTCATACACCAGTGTTGCTCATGGTGTTCCACCAGGTTCTGTACTTGGACTGATACATTTCACTTTATACATGCTGCATGTAACATTTCATACCTTTTCATTATCAGAGAAAACTAATAGGTCAGCTGGACTAGAAGCATGTTTAAGTGAAATAAAGAAATTAATGGCTTTAAAGTGGTGCAAAGGAACTTTGTTCAGTGGGTCCATGAAGAGCTATGAATGTCGTTTTTACAAAATTAACTAAGTCAGTCACTTATTTTTTCTCTTGCCATTACCGTTTTTTCTGTCTTATTTGGCAGCATTTATTAAATGTAGTCAATAAAAGTACAGGTATGTTTCCAGAACAACAGTGCAATAACCAAGGACTGTCGTCCTTGGTTATTATCACCACAAACCTACAGTATACAGACCATAAGGCACGTACAAAACTGTTGAATAAGGAAAGACCCCCAGGAGTTAATTTAGGCAGGCAGTCTGCAGTGTGTGCACATACTTACATTCACCCCTATTCATGGCTCACTCTAATCACTCCACTTCATTGAATGAATGAATAGCCTTCATTGTCATTGCATCATTCAATACAATGAAATTAGGAGTGCTGCTCCTTTGGTGCACCTGGAAGAATAAATAAAATTAAATTTAAAAAAAACTTTTGAAAATATACAACATATACAATATGCAGTATTGCATATGGTTTAAGCAGATTATTGCACATTTGTTGCAGTTTAAAATAGATAGCTCTGGGAAAGAAGCTATCCCTGAGTCTGTTGGTCTGGGTTTTGTGTGGGATCTGTGTGTTATAAAAATGCACACTGCGTGTCTTTTAATGGTTTATTGGCCTTCTGTTGGCTACAGTTTCTATGGTGTGACAGATTAACCTTATACATGCACATTCAATGTGAAACTCTGTAAACGTCACATCAACCAGAATATAAAGAACATGTTATGTGGAGTGTTTTTATTATCGTGATTTAGATCTGGATTTTCCAGGGATAAGGTTGTACAATTTTCATTCATCAGCAGTGACCTGAAATAGAAATCTTGTAATTAGAAACTTAGGGCAAATTATTTCAAAACTGACTTTTCTTTTCCAGGAGAATAGCTTTATTATTTGACCTCCATCTAAACCAGGTTACTTTCATATTTTAATGTACCCAGTGCCTGACTGTTGGGTGCATTTCCTAAGATACTTTTAGGACAACCCACAAATGTAAATCCTCTTTTAGCCATAAAAGTCTTTTTGCCAGATCATTTTTATCAGTGGAGGTGGTTGATTTTTATGCTTCTTCTTTTCGTGCTCTGTCATATGACAGAACAAGTTCAGACTGTGTGATTACTTCCGCTCACATCAACAGCCAAGTTGACAGGAAACCCTCCAGCTCCTGCTGTAACCTCTGACTGAAAACACCCTCCAACTGCAAACATCTCTCATAGTTCTATGTCTACAATTCTGACTCCTGATAAATGAGTTTGGGTTAGGTCACACACCTCTTCCGCTGATTGGTCGCTCCAGCAGCCTAATGTTCCGCACAGTCCAACCACTGAGCCGTTGGTGCGTGTTATGTAATTGGGCCGCCCGAGTGTCTGACAGGAGGAAATTAAAAGCGACTTTCGGAGGCTGATCGCCCTTTTCAAGCAGCAGAAGAGCGCTGGTTCTGGTTCTACGGGGGAGGTGAGGAGTTTTCTGCTTCGCAGTTCTTTACATGGTGCATGCTGTTTGGAAAGAAAAGTAATTCTGATGCACAAACGTTTTTTTTGCATTTGCGTTGAAACTTGTTGCATGTCTTCCTTCATCTTGACATTTCATAACCGCATAAAGGCATGTTTTGCGAGGACGTATTTTTAACGTTTTTTTTTTAAAAAAAAAGGATTACAAGTATGAAATTCGATTTTTTTGTGTGTTTTTTTTTGTTGTTTTTTTAACCTTTGTTTGAACTTTGTGTCTGATAACTGTTGTCGACTCTTCTGCTTATTTGATTGGTCAGCAGAAGAGGAATGAGCTAAAGCAGTGATTTGATTGGTTAGAAAACCGTGGCAGGACAACAAGCCTCCCCCAGAGGTTCAGAGTCAATAAACAGCCCGTCATGAGCGCTTTCGTTACTTTAGTAGGCTTATACAGTGTAGTGGTGTCACTTCTTCGTGAAGTGTTTCTGTGTTGCATTTCTGGAATTACATAATCATTACAGTTTTTTCAATTCAATTCAATTTTATTTATATAGCGCCAATTCACAAAAAAAGTCGCCTCGAGGCGCTTCACATTGTAGGGTAAAGATAAAACAGTGTTACAAGGAAAATCCCAACAATCCAATGATCCCCTACGAGCAAGCACTTGGAAACGGTGGGAAGGAAAAACTCCCTTTTAACAGGAAGAAACCTCTGGCAGAACCAAGCTCAGGGAGGGGCAGCCATCCGCCTCGACCGGTTGGGTGAGAGGGAACAGAGAAGACAGAAAGGAGAGCAGAGAGAGACACACGCTATGGGAGAGAGAAAACATTTAATGACAATGCAGCAGTAACAAATACATGCACGGGGAGTGAAAAGAGGTGGGTGGGGTAGAAATGCCCAGCGTAAGAGGCCCCACAGCAGTCTAAGCCTACTGCAGCATAACTAACCCCTAACTGTAAGCTTTATCAAAAAGGAAAGTTTTAAGTTTAATCTTAAAAGTAGAGAGGGTGTCTGCTTTCCGGATACAAATTGGGAGCTGGCTCCACAGGAGAGGGGCCTGATAGCTAAAGGCTCTGCCTCCCATTCTACTTTTAAAAACTTTAGGAA
>JAOWBL010004531.1:0-11049 GCA_028564865.1 Zenarchopterus dispar | reverse complement strand
TACTGTTAAAGCACTTTGTGCTACATTTTATTTTATGAAAAGTGTGATATAAACAAAGTTGGATTTGATTTGATTTAGATCACTAGGAAGGGGAGAATCAGATCCCAACGATCACAGACTTGTGGATAAAAACTCGTTATCAACAAGAGTGGACACAGATTCCTCTAAACGTCCAACAGTTCGTTTCCTCAGTTCACAATGAAGAAAAAATGTTAATGAAAGGAAAGCAGGTGTTATCCAAATGTTAAGATTCCCCTCTAATCCGTTTGAATCTGTTGCAGGTGTGAAATTCTACTTTTGTTAATAAAATAAAACACAGTTGGTTAAGTTTAAGATTGTGAAAATGATTTTCTTTGTGGTTGTGTCTGCTAAGAGGTTCAAACAAATGAACTGCGAGCAGACATATAGATTTTCTTACACTTTGGAAAAATTTAGGAAATTGTGGACTTGGCACCTCATTCACAATTTTTTAACAGAAAAAAGAACCTCTTTATTATATTTATTATATTGCAGAGCTGTATTCAGCGCAAGAGTTTATCCACTTTATTTCTTTCACTCACACACAAACACACACAGTATTGATCCACCTCCTTACACACAAACCCAATCAATAACGGGTCAGGCGTGGGAGGAAGGCTCCTTGAGTCACACTGTTGGCAGCTTAGCGTCCGTGCCGCTACAGTCAGCCGCTAACTCTTTTTTTTTTTTTTTAAACATCTTGAAATAAACATTTTGCATCGTTTTGAACAAACCACGGCTCATTTTTTTGGGAAGACGATCTCTCCCTCCGCCCTTCTGAGCTGCAGGCACAAAGAAGAAAGATTTTGCATCGATACGTTTTTGTAAAGATCAGAAAACAGATGCTCCAAATGTAGCAGCGGTTTGTTCAGCTGCACAAATGTGGTAGAGATGAGGCTCAAGTTGTAAGACTGCTGCTCCTAGCAACGTGAATGAAAAAGTCTTCCATCTTCATCTTTTCATATGCATTGTAAAAAAAAAAAAATGTTGCACACTCGATTACAGGTCAATTACAGTAACTGTGTGCTGTTCATCATTACGCATGCCAAAAATAACTGTAATATCGCCAAAATTACAATTTTATCAAGGAAACTCTGTTAAAGGTGTCGTGTAGTAATTACAATTTAAACCAGTACAACAGTCGTTTATGTTCGAATATCCGTTTTTACTGTAGCTGTCGCGGTGTCCATCTTAACTGTTGGCGAAATTTAACCAACATAACTTTTGAGTCCCGTGTCGTCATCTCTTAACACACCTGTGTCACTTTAATGTGGAAGAAACGAGTGAAAAAAATAAGAAAATAATAACAGAAGAGAAGAAGAAAGTGTGACACGGCAAGAGAGCGAACAAAGAGACTTAATCTCCATCTATGTAGGAGAACCTGCGAAAAATTGCAAAAATTCCTTCATTCTGATTATTTTGAGAAAATCAGCAAAATTAAGTACATTAAAGGTAAGTATTTAAAAAAAAAACCCACCATGTTAATTATGAATGAGCAAGTCTTGTAATCCCACTTCCCCCCACTAGAGGTGATAGAAATCATTTAGTCTGCCTTTCCTACTTTTAAATGAGGAAGAGGAAGTTACCATGGCTACCAGCATGTCAATCATGTTGACAGAACAGCCCAGGACAGCGCTCTTAGTTTACTTTCATAACACACAATTTTAAGCCCAATTTGCCCGTTGCTATGGTTGCAGACCCAGTTGGGGGTACTTTGGTGAGAAGCCCATCAAAGACCCTCACTGACATCCATGCTAACCCTTCTCCCGGACTTCCAGCAGATATCTGGGATGTCAAATATCTGGAGCCATCTTGTTTGAGCTACAGCCAATAAGAGAGCAAGGACTGGGATGTCAGGAAGTGAACCCCATGAAACAAGAAAAAAGCCGTAAACTTTCAACCAAACGGGATGAAATCGGATTCTTATCCGACACATTTATTAGCTGATAAGCTTATTAAATTAACGTTAACATATGCTACTATTTACACTAAAATTATAATGCTAGTTGCTCCAAAATATCCTGGAGTCGTATCTGAAAGGACGGGTGAAAAGACTGAGAATGGAAGTAGATGTGGGAGGTTTGTTAGTGTGCAACTTTCTTGTGATGCGCTGCCCCCATGTGGTGTGGAGTGGCCGTGCTTACATAAGGTGCCTTTAACTGGACTCCACTGTAGTCAGTGTTTCGACAGTGTTGGGTGAAACAAATAAAAACTGCTGTTATGGTGTATTTTTTTAGTACATCACTACATCACCACACTGGCCCACTTCCACTCTGTGGTCCCACATTCATTTCCACCCCTCACCGGTCATTTATCTCCACGGTAAATTCCCTGCAGTTATGTTTTCTTCCTGCAGCTTCATGTCGAACAAATCTGGCGTGGCAATCTTCTTCGTGTCGCTGGTGGAAGGTGCAGATGGGGGATCACTTCATCAACGCAGTCATACCTGTATGGGCTGAGGAGTGTGTGTGAGAGTGGGTGTGTGGGTTTAGGAGTGTATAAATCTCTCAGCATCACATCATCAACTATGCACCAAAAGTATGAAATGATTTGAGATCAATTTCCTATCTGAATTAATTTTTTTTTAAAACTAGGTTGATCGATTTAAAGTGGAAGGTTTTTGTCTTTATTTATTTATTTATTTATTTATTTTGAGCATCCATTGTATATAACCTCCTAAGACTTACCGTGGACATCACACACTTTATTGTCTATGTCATAACGTTTAATTTCCTAACGGGAGCCCAAAGCTGCACAAAAAAAATAAAATTTAAAAAAAAAAAAATGTACAAGGTCGTAGGAATAGCATCAATATTAGCATAAGTATTAAATATTACAGTTCAGAGAACATTCATTTTCTTTTTTTCTTTACTGTAAACAAGAAAATGAAAAAATAAAACAAACAGTGGACATACACAATATATAATATTCACATACAAAGACAGAGAGCAAAACTAAGCAGAAACGGGAGTAGGTGAGTAAATGATTAATAAAGAGGTTAGAAGGATATAAATAAGGATAAATAAATAGTTGTAATGATTTCAATATTGATAATAATTAAGATATGTAAATACCAATACAACAGTAATGATAGTAATAATATTAATAGTTACAATAATTATAATAATAATAACAACAACAACAACAATAATAATAATAGTAATGATATTATCAGCTAGCCATTACCATTGGAGGCACGTTTAATTAGTTGGAGTGGTTGTCGTGCCAACAAGAGCACCCTGGGCACCGCCCCCCCACCCCATGCCACTCCAGCCCTACAATACCACCCAGCAACCCCTACAAGCCACACCTAGCCTATTTTTGAATGTTTTGTTTTTGTTTTTGTTTTTTGTCTGTCCTAACTAACATAATGTGGTGCAGTTAAAAGGCCACCCTAGTCCCACACCAGGTCCACGCCAGTCCCACGCCAGGTCCACGCCAGTCCCACGCCAGGTCCACACCAGTCCCACGCCAGGTCCACGCCAGTCCCACGCCAGTCTTACGCCAGTCCCACCCCAGTCCCACGCCACTCCCACACCAGTCCCACCCCAGTCCTACGCCAGGTCCACACCAGTCCCACGCCAGTCTTACGCCAGTCCCACGCCAGTCTTACGCCAGTCCCACGCCAGGTCCACACCAGTCCCACCCCAGTCCCATGCCAGGCGAGTATCCTCTGCCTCAGAAACCAACCCAGCCAGAGGACACCGACCCACTGGGCCTCTTCCCTACTCTTTCTCCTCTAAAAAATAAAAAAATAAAAATAACATTCATTTTCTAAATATTTCCACAAAAAAAAAAAAAAGTTAGAATCACTGACTCAGAATTTACATTTGCACTAAGTACAACTTCATAACGACTGAATAGCATCCTTCTCAGAAGATGTACAAGTGCATTTCTTAGGAGTAGGTTTAATATTTAATATTTTTTCTGGATTATGAATCCATCTATGAAACCATGAAACCACCTTCATGGTGAAAGAAGATTCAGGTATACTGTAACAACGTCTCAAGATAAAATCCATCAGGTGTAGATGAGTCCTCCAGACAGTGACCGACCGCACACAGTCATTGTAAAGTTTATTTATTTATTATTTTTCTTGACAACAAAGTGAAGGTATTGGAGTAGCCACTGCATAAAAAAACCATAAAAAATGAAATTAAAACACAACTGAAAGTGTTTGAGCCAAATGAATCCATTTAAATGAAAGTCTGCCAAATGCCAGCCAGTCGTATTCAAACATACGTAAAACAACGTTCTGCCGATTCGTCTTCTAGGAGTTAGGAAGAGGTCTGATGTTTGGAACGAAGATGAGCTCAAGGTTAAGCTCAGGAGGAGTTACTTCAACAATAAATACCTGAGAAGTGGAAGGATGCACAGAAAGAGTAAATACAATCCTGCCTTGATGATGTCATCATCTGTCATCATCATACGCCATCCGGTCCAGACGCGTCACAGCGTCGCATCACACCTCTCCATCTCAGACTGGGAAATATTCAGCCCTCAGATCATGAAACCTCGGCTGTGTTTGTATGTAAAGTTTTAGTATCTCCGTTTGAATCTCCTCGCCAACTTTGTGGGTCCACTTGGGCAAACTTAGCAGTTGACCGTGTTGGTTCATCGCCGGGCCATTCCTAACACCAATGCATATTAATGAGATGGGCCGTCTAATTTCCAGGCATTGTTCTGACATAAGTACTTTTACCCTGCAGTAAAGGAGAAATTATGTCCAAGCACAGTACATTATGGCTCTGTCGGTACCCCGCAGCAATCTGCTGTCGGAATTACCCAGCATGCATCACGTTTTATCTGCAGGTTGGTAGAGCATCATTTCCTCTGCCATAAGCTGCTTATTATTATTATTATTATTATTATTATTATTATTATTGTTATTATTATATCCAAAGTCCTGATAGTGTCATACTCCAGTTTCCTCATGCGTCCCTTTTTGCAGATAAACACAACTTGTGCAAACCCACGTGTTCTGAATCCAGTTTGAAAGACTACTTACTGCATTTTCTGTACAGACAAAAAAGAAGAAGAAGGTAGCTGCATTTTTCAGGTTTCCGTACTGGTGAAGACCGATAAGGCTTGAAAACCACACCAACCACGACTTGAGATTACTTCTACGTTGCACCACCTCTTTTTTCCCCGTTTCGCTGTCGTTGCCCTCCTGCTTCCATCTTCAAGCGTCACGGCAGCTAACTGAAGCTTTTTCTGATGTTTCAGCTCCTTTCTGCCAATCAGTCCATCTCCGGGGTTGTATTAAAAGAATATTTTGTCATTGACCTTTCTTTCTTTTTTTTTTTTCTTTCTGGTTTGTTAAGGGCAGAAACATCTGAGCGTCCTCCATCGTTATATAACTCCCAGAAACCCTGTAAATAGCCACTTTAATTAGACCACCCGTAGCAGACCCCTGTCCAGATGGGGCCAAGTCTGCGTAATTAATTAGCTGATCCCGTCCCTGTGAGAATTGTCCTCCGACTTCAAAGCGCTGGCTGAAGTGGTGCTGGTGGATCTGGTCTCCAGTCTCCTCTGGCAGTGAGGACGGTTCAGGCTTCAAAACAATATGCTCCCCCCACTCCCCAAACCCTAAAAGGCCAAAAATATATCTAAAACAAAAGTTTCATATATGAGACTTCTTCACCATAGAGATGATTATAACGGTGACGAAAAAGATAAATAGACTGTATAAGAATGGTCAGAAATATGTTATTTTGTTTACTAAGGTGAAAAAAATAAAAATCCATCTATTGCTGTATATATTTATATGTATATTTACAGCGGTAAGTTTACTTAAGTTAAGTTTACCTAAATCATTTTCTGAAAAGATGTCTTCTGACATGTTTATTGATTATAAATAATAATACACCAATATTACTAATATTTGAAAAATCAAGTAATTTTTAATGCATATACTGTAAACCAATTCAACGAAAACATAGTTGACAATTAATTCAAGATTAATACAAGTGGGAGGGTCTCCAGTGGGAGTCGAACCAACAGAAGGTTTTAGGTGTTGAAAAGAAACAATAATTTATTGGACATCAGACATCTGTTTTCATAAGGCAGCGCTCTGCTTCGAAAGTTCTCCAGGTGGGTCCTGAGGTTCAGGCGAAGGATGGAGCTCAAACGTGGTGCACCTGGACCACACCTGCAGGTCGTGGTAAAACAAGTAACGGATTCACTGAAGGAAGCAAAAAAGAAAAGGACTTGAGAGCCGGATAGCATAGATTTCACGCTTCAAATAAAATGCTGGCTTCAGTCCTGGTCCACCCGCTCCAGGTTCAGGTCCTGGTTTCCCCAGCCCTCTGGGCCATTTTTCAGTCCACTTTGACTAAAAAAAACGCCCCACTAGTGTCAGATAAACACGAGTACCTGCATCATAATTCAGCTTCTTGTCCAGGATGACTCCAAAGTGCTTCTTCGCTGCTAACACCTGCTCACCGGTAGTAACACCAGGTGCAGGGTGAAGGATTGGTTTTTCTCCACAAATCAATAAACACTTCTTTGGTCTTTTGCAGTATTTATCCGAACTAAACATTTATAACAATATTGAACAAAGCCACTATAAAACAGGTCACAGAACCTTACCGAGGGTCCTTGTGGTGGGATTCCTCCGACATCTGTCGAAACAAGACCTTGAGGTGTTCCAGTGGAAGAGCTTCCTGGACAATATTTCAGTAATGAAATACAAAATGCTTCGAATATAAACCCAAACCAAAAAACTACTACCTCTGCTTGTACACAATAATACACGTAAAAGTACTCTGCAGAGGAACTGTAATACAGACCGAACTGCAACAATAACAAAAGTTGTGGCTGAAGTGTGCTGACGTGGGAAATGCATGAAGCAGCTATTATGAATAAAAGATATTAACAAAAACCAATTTTAGATTAGCTGCGCAGTAAATCCCACGACGTATATGTACATTGGCGGACGCGGTGCTTATGTAGCAGTTGGGCTCCTGCGAGAGCGGCGGTGCTATTTCTGGAAAGGCTGCGAGGAGGAGGTGACATGTCTCTGAGGGCAGCAGAGATGCAGAACAGACAGACGAGCAGAAAACAAAGGACGAGAGAGAGAGAGAGAGAGGAAGCTCTAATAAGACTCAACTCTGCGTCTGAATCTCCCCGTGCACGCCTTTGATTTGCATCGTTTATTGGGTTCACGTCGCAGCTCTCTCTTTTTTTTTTACTCGTTTTTCTCTTTCTAGTTTTGCAGCTTCATGTTCATGCCGTCGACTTCAGGACCACGTGATGTGATGATTAACAGGAATTAGTTTCATGAGCTGCCCCGTACGTGCACGGTTGTATGATCCTGCGATAGGCTGGTGACCCGTCTGGGCCGCACCACGCCTCTCGACCAATGAAATAGACCCTATTACGCCCGGTGTTTCTTTCCAGTGGACCAAGGGAGAGTGGAAATTAAAAAAAAACAACCCAAAACCAGAACCAGACTCGTGGAGAGTAGCTGTTCAGCTCCGCCGGCTGCTGGTGGGCTTCACAGGACAGACCAATAGTTTCTTCTTAGCAAGAGAAGCAGCATGGTGGTTTAATGGTTAGTCTCACAGTAAGAAGGTTACTGGTTCGATTCCCGGCCCAGTGTGGAGTCTGCATGTTCTCTCCTGGTACTCTGGTTTCCTCCCACAGTCCAAAAACATAGGTCACATAGGCTGATTGACAGCTCTAAGTTGTCCGTGAGTGTGCATGGGTGTCCATCTGTATATGTGTCCCTGTTATGGACGGGTGACCTGTCCAGGTGTCCCCCTGTCTCTCACCTGTAATGGGCTGGGATTGGCTCCAGCAGACCCCCGTGACCCTGTAGATGGATTCAGCAGGTGTAGAAGATGGATGGATGGATAGCAAGAGATACGTAGAGCGTGGATGTCAGCCAGGCCTGTAAGGGTGTAGCTGAAGGTCTGAGGAGACCAGCTCCAACTGTAGGTTTTATCAAAAAGCAACGTTTTAAAGAGAGGGTGTCTACCTCCTGAACTCAAACAGGGAGGTTTTGCCTCAAGAGAGGGGCCTAATGACCGAAGGCTCCCACTCCCACTCCACTTAGCCTCGTAGGTGTGTGTGTGTGTGTGTGGTGTGTGTGTGTGTGTGTGTGAAGCAGCAAGTCAGTGACTTCTTTTCCTCTCTGCTAACCTGTAAAGCTGAGCTAAAAGAAAAGCAGAGGTTGGTGAGATTTCGCTCTGATGTTTTCGTTTTAAGCTAAACGTTGCTGCACGTGAGCTGAAAACGTCGACTCATCAACCCCGTCTTCTGTGAACCAGTCACACAGTCAGCTCAAATTACACTCAAGCCTCCCCACATCTCTCTCTTTTTTTTTTTTTCTTCCCGCCCTTCGCCTCCTGCTGTTCGACACCACTTTGATAGTCACATGGCAGAATTTCTGACACCAACAACAGCGAGCCTCGTTTCAGATCCATCAGCAGATGATGTCAGCCGCTGGTCCCCTCGCCCACAGACGTGAACGCGAGGGCCTCCTCAACGCTCGCCCTGTCAAAGTCGCCCTCGAAGGTCGGCGGCGGCGGCGGGATTCCTGGCTTCTGCACATGTCGGCGTGTCCTCGGGGAAAGGCACTTAACCCGTCACGGTCCTTGGTGCGGTCCACAGTGGGTTACTGCAGTGGAAACACGCTGCATTTGAAATGCGTCTGTGCAATAAAAATATAATACTAAACGGGGGATTTGGAAAGTTTTTCTTTTAAATATTTGATGCTGAAGAAAATCCTTTTAATTTTATAATCTTTTCTGGGATTTCGGACATGGTTAGTACTTTTTCATCAACTCCTGCCTCCAGTCGCAGGTGGAGTTTCTCTGAAAGACTAATTCTGACCAGAACCCCGGTACCTCAGTCCTGAAGTACTTTAAACTGCTGTGTAGTACCACAGACTTAGAAAGAAAGTACAATTTTATTTATGTGGCACCTTTCAAACTAAAAATCCCAAAGTGCATCACAATAAAACACAAAATATAAAAAGAAACAAAAACACCCTCAGCAAAAAGTAGTTTATTCAAGTGTACTACGAGTATACTTGTTTTATACTAAACCCGAGGCAATATACCTTTTATATACTATATTTTGTATACTTAAGAGTAGTATAGTGAAGTATATTTGGCTTATACTGAAAAATATAAAGAAAAGCTTAGGACTAAGTACATTAATACTACAACTTACACTTATACTTTATTAATAAAGCTTATAGTATAGTATATTTTTTACTATTTTTTTGCCACAAAGTACAAGTACTTAGTTTAACTTGATCCAAGTACAGAAGAAGATCAAGTCATTGACTCGTGTTTATATCTAATTTAGTAGAATAAAAATGTTTTTCTCTACACACATTTACTTTGAAGTATTACCGCTATACAATAAACTTGCATGTTCAAGTTCAAATAGTACTGCAGTTTAAAAGTTTACAGTACATACTGTGTGTGGTCAATTGTATTATCTTTATGTACATACAGTATGAGTTAACTTTAAGAATACTTTAAGAAGTATATTTCAAGTATATAGATGGTATTCTACAAGAAATATAGCAAACTTACAAGTATACTTAAAGTATAACAAGTAAACTACTAAAGATAGCATTACTAAAACTAAAGACAATAGTAAGTTCATTAAAGTATACTTCAGTAAACTAAAATGTGTACTAGAAGTATATAAGTAATACAATGACAGTATATAGAAAAGTGTACTTCTGGTATACTTTAAACATACTTCAACGAACTAAAATATATTATAAGTATATACTTAGTTCACTAGTAGTATGTAGACGAGTGTACTGTTTGTATACTTGAAATTATACTTTTATAAACTTAAAAATGTTCCAATTTAGTCTGAAGAAGTATTAAGTTAGTATAATTTCTAGTACACTACAAGTACAAGGTCCGTAGTATACTTATACCTAAACTCAGATATACTTAATAAAATAAACTTCAAGTATACTACGTTTTGCCAAGGGTAAGAAAAAGCAAGTTTTAAAAGCTATTTTTAGCTTCTTTTTTTAAACAGGATCTGAGAATTAAAGCATCTCTGGCTCTCATTTAGATAAACATCAACTTCTCTTCCAAAATACTTACAGAAATCAATAATTATTTACCACAAGTCATTAGAGTGGTTTTAGTTCGATTGACTCTTTATCTCCTTCTTTAATCAAAGGTTTCAGTTCTCACTCTCCAGCTTCCCCTTTTGTCCGTTTATGCTCACTAATGCTGACTTGATTGAGTCCATCCAAAATAAAAAATAAAAAATAAATCCCGCCAACGCAGAATTGGGATATTTATCACATGATGGTGATGTCTGGTGATGGAGGAGACGCGACCTGACAGTTCAGACTGAAGTCGTGCTGGGAAACATCAGGAGCACATATGAACGTGACCCAGGTCAGATGTGAAAAATAAAATCTGATTTTATATCAAAATTAGGTACTGGGGGGCATTTGTCTGCAATGTGAACTCGGTCTCTCAGGTATGTACAGTCGGTGCTTGGAAAAATACCGTGTCCTGTCTCACATTACAGCATGGCTTTTAATCAATCTTTTAACATTTAGAAAGTGTTTCCCCTCAAAAACTTGAGAAACAGAACCGTGGTGCCACACTCCCGCTGCGCGGTGTGTACATGTCTGACGGTGACGGGAAGTGTTTAATGGTGTGTGTGTGCGTGCGTACAAGTGTGTTGGTCGAAATTAAAATTTCTTAATCTGCCTTGAGAGATAAAGTTGGATTAATGTATTTTGATTGATCGCTCTCATTTCCTTAATGGACCTGCTCGAGGCAGTCTCGCAGGCTCCCACTGGGCTGCCGCTCCACCAAGAATGAAATGTGTCCGACTCAGCGTCCTGCCGCCACTCAAAAGGAGACACACTTTACCTGAAAGCCTGACTTTTCAAATTACTTACACATCTACGACTCTACAGTTTAAAACAAAGATCAAGAAGTGCAATGAGGACTACAGGAAGAAGTTAGAAAGTCAGCTACAGATATATACATATACATATGTATATATATATGTATATATATGTATGTA
>JAOWBL010004529.1:0-11049 GCA_028564865.1 Zenarchopterus dispar | reverse complement strand
TATGTATATATATATATATATATATATATATAGGTATATATATAGGTATATATATATATATAGATGGATAGATAGATAGATAGATAGATAGATAGATAGATAGATAGATAGATAGATAGATATAAACATATATAATTGAAATAATCTAAACACAGTTTATCTGTGGCTTAAATTGGGCATCCTGATGCCTAAAGTATGATAAGAATGATAAGAAGGCTTTGGACAAATTTCAATCATTATATGAACTATAAATTAAGTTTTGGTGATCATTTTCCCTTTCTTCTTGTTTCCTCTCTCAAAAATTAAAAGCATATCCTTTCTTCTGTTTTTGACAGCAATGGTACACTAGCTCAATGAAGGCAGTGTGTGTGTGGTTGACTGACAGACTGGACCTGCAGCTTCACATGTACCAGTTAAAGACACTCATCAAGATTGTGAAGGTAATCTGATTTCAGATTATTATTTTCTTTTATCATTACGTTTGCAGACGAAGGGTGCACATTGGACAACTAGTCAGTCTCTCACAGGGCTAACAGAGCTGGAGACAGAGGTTCCTGAAGAAACCTTGTGAACACACAAGGAGAACAGGCATGCAGACTTCCCAAAGACCCCAGCAGAAGAGTCTGCTGAATCCTGAATCCTCTCATTGTGAGGTGACTAAAGTGTTCCTCTGTAAAAACAGTCACAACCGACAGTGAAAGAAAAGAAGAAAAAAATACACAAGTCAAAGCACACTGAAGTGTCCTTGAAAAGCAGGAGTGTGAAGAAGCTGAGAGACATGAAAGAGAAAACTGCTCAATTGTGTGTGCTGCCTCCCACTGCTTTTGTCTTCTCATCGTTTGCTAGTTTAACTAGAAAGCAATGAGACGAGGAATGATAATAGCTCCTGACTTGAAAGTAAAAACCCCTCACACACCTCAGTGTGCCTTCTTTGACACATAAAAGACTCTAAACGTCCTTGAGCCTCAGTCTTCCATTTTTTTGTCCTTTTCAAACAGCAAATAGCAGCCGTCGCCTCTTGCAAGCTACATTCTTAAGATGGTCTAAGAAGCTATTTCTTGCCTTTTCTTTTTTATTTATCTCCCTCTACCCTCTCCCCTTATCAGAAGACCTACCGTGACTTTAGGCTGCAGGGTGTACTAGATGGTACTCTCAACAACAAGAGCTACGAGACCATCTACAACAGGCTGACAATGGAGGAAGCTACAGCAGCTGTCAAAGTGGGTGGTGATCTGCAGGGCATCAGCATGAGAGATAGCGATGAGGACGATGACTAAAATCACACAGAGAAACGTCCTCATTTCTCATGATTTGTTACCACTTGATAGACATCCTCTGTGACATATCAGGACCTTCTGCCAGAGTTTGTGATACCATCACACATTGCCAGGTAAATCCCTCGCTAAGCTGAAATCTAGATTGACAGTTAAAAGTTCAAATAAATGTATTAGTACTTGTTGTCATTTGAATAAATGGATGAGTTGGGTTATGGTCACTAACCTTAAACTTAATTAAAATGTTCTCAATAAAATTGATACAGAAATCAGTATAGCCTGTTTTAAAAATTACAATATAAACTTTATTCACTTTGTTTCAACTAATTTATTTTCTCAGTCTTGAACAAGTACAGCTTAAACAAAATGAAAAGTTATGGGTTAATAAAATGTGACCAGAGAAAAAGAAGTGACCAACAACAGGACCGTTGATGGTGATGTTACCAGAGTGGACATTTGATCCCAAGCTGCATTCAGTTTAATAAACACTACACATGAAAATGTATTTAATAAAACTGCAGCTATATTTGACTGATATTGTAAAAATAGACCATAAAATCCATTTTTACAATATCAAACGCATCAAGTAAATACCCTTTTATGTGTGCTAATGTTTCTTAGTCAATCAAACAGTAAACCAGAATGAACAGAGTAAGTTAAAGTAGTTTAAGAACATGATTCAGTGTAGACCACAAAAACAACTAGGTCATCCAGTTGGACTCTCAAAACCTCAAACGGTGCTATTTCATGAGGACCCTTTTATTGTCACACTGTAAGGTGATAATACACAAGCTTTTTAGGAACCACGTGATTCATACTGCAGACATCATTCATGCAAGCTCTGCCATTGCGTTTGTGGGCAGTTTGTGGTTCTGGAAAGCAGAAGTTTAAAAAAAGAATGTCTGCTGTAGTGTCCCATTGCATTATGGGACACAGTATGTGGTAGTAGACTGACTAGTTGCTTTGCAGATATTTTTCACAGATGGTACATAGTCTAGGTCTTTTTCACGTACTCTAGATTTGTATAATGTTGCATCCTGCCCACTACACTTTCATAAAATCATTGTGCACTGGTAATATTCTATGTGATTTTAAAGAGAGTCTATTTTTTGAGTATGCTTTCATTTTTCTTTGTTACCTTGCTGTACTTTACTTTGTTTCAAGAAGTGATTATGCATATTCTCAGAAATTAACAGTACAAATACAAAATGGAAGTGCACAATAGATGCAGGGACAAACGTGACCCATAAAGGCACAGACCCACAAAGGCTACATAGGACACAGAAAAACAAACATAAGATAAAGACAATTAAACATAAAAACATTCAAAATGTAAGTGATGTTCAAAGAGATCATAACCAAGATATCCAGTCATAGACAAGTATGGGAACAAGTCTGCCATCAAAGGAGCAGTTCAAATATTAACGCAAACAAGTATATTCTCCAGCATGCCGAGTACCCTATACTATGGTTTCATTTTGCAAAGTCCAGGTTAATTCTAAACTTAACAGAGTAATTAACCATGTAACCTTTCTATTTTCAGGGTTTCCTAAAGAGAATTAATCCTTAGAAAGGTTTCTCAGGCATTTAAAAAAAAAAACCTCTACCAACAACTTCAGAAGCCTTGAAAAAACTAACTATTTTCAGTATGAGACACTTACTTGCACTTCTTCAAGCAGAGAGAGGGAAATGTATGCATTACTGTCATCATTATGACATGCACATACAAGAAAATCACAACATCTGTTAGAGATGTAAATGTGAATCAGCTAAAAAGAAAAAATAAATGCTCTCTGCTGCTGCTCCCATTTATCCATGACAGACAGCGGCTCTATGGACACACTAACTTGCAGACCTATAGTGGTTTAGTTAGTGTAGGCTTAAATAAAAATACCTCAAAATATTAATACAGGCAATAAAAATGATTAGAAAGAAATCAAGCTCTGAGATTATAATTTGAACTACAGTCTTATCACACTGAAGTCACAAGTCATGTCTACAATGCATTTTCTACCGATTCCAATAAACAATTAAGATAAGATATTCCTTTATTAATCAATGGGGAAATTCTCAGTTACTTTACTGCCTTCTAGTATGAAGTAAACATTAGCATAATACCTGACAGTACCCTTCTAATGACTAAGCAGAACATAATAGTTTAACTTCATACAAACCCCAACTTCTTTGTGTGTGTGTGTGTGTGTGTATAACACATTTAGCACAGTTCCAACAGTGAATAAGTTTGTAGTCTATCATCTTGAAGTTTAGTTTTACAGCTTGAACCTTGTTCAGAACATTATGAAAAATCTGTGCTGAAAGTTATAAAACTACAAGTCTGTGTAGGTTGAGGAGAGGTCAATGTGCACACGAACTGTCACTGCTGATCATGTTCAATCTGTGCTTTTGACCGTCTGTCCTCTTTCTCACCTAGTTCTTGGTCTCTAGCTTCTTCTCACTCCTTGTGCTGTCTGTTTGTGTGTCAGGAACTATGAAAGGTTCAAATATGAATTTCTTATCTTGGGAAACTGGAAAAACCATGTCATTTTTAAACCAGTTGTCACAAAAATCACATCAGACAACATTTAAGTTAGAAAAAGCTGAAATTCAACGAGTTAATATATCTAACTAAATTTGTTTATTTAAGTATGTAGCGATTAGTCCTAAAAATTCCCAAGGGACCATGCACAGGGGTCCTGTTCCCTAGGTCAAACCTAGTTGATCTTATACCTCCTGGCCTACTTTGACACCCAGCAAAGATGATTCCTCTTCATCAACAACCACTGGCTGCTTTTCTCTGCTACCTCTAATGCCGCTTTGATAGCCACGCACTGGCTCTGGCCCCAAATTCCCAGATCCCTCAGTAGTTTTATGGTCGATATTGCAATAAACCCTCCACACCCAACCTCCACTGGGTGTTTCAGCCACACTGGTTGAGCACCAAGTCAGGTCTTATGGTGGTTGCAGAAACCTCTGGTGGAAATACAAGCTGTTGGCCAACATCCACCAGCAGATGCCTAACCTTGTCAGCTTAAAATAATCGTTTCTTATTAGAAAATCTTAAAATAAACATGCTTGAAACACGCAGCACAAAAGCCTTTCATTTAGTAAGTCAGCAGATCAGACCCATAATCAGTACTTGCCAAGATGGAAGCTGCAGCTATGCATCACAAACGACCAGATACACCATCTACATGTGCATGTTCATCTCTTTCACCATGACAATCTAACCGGTCACAATAACGACAGTTTCTGGATGAACAGTTTTTACTAACACTGAAAAGTTTGTCCAGAACAATTTACCTTAACTGAAACCATAAAACGAACTTACACGTTACCTGTGCTACTGCTCTGGTTTCATCGGTATAGCATCCCACCACCTTAATCAATGCCGTCATCTGAGCTGTTTACTTAAAGACATGTCGGTAAAATCCAACCTTAATGTCAACAATGATCATGGCTTGCCTCTTATCATTAGGAACTCTGAGATTAAATTTTGATGTGCTTAAGTAACTAAATAAGAGTCCAAAATAGAAAAAGTAGATGAATAACAGTAAAATTAGTAACCCATGTACAGCTGCACATATGTACACACACATACACAAGAAAGGGAGAAGAAATTTCGTATTGTTCAATATTTCATGATGTTTTCAACCACTGTTCTAATTTCAAGTTAACAATTATGACCAACCTTACTGTCATTTGTTTGGACATCATCAAACAAAGAGATGTAGCTTTGACAATATTCTTGGAATTATAAATGTTTGAGTTTTGGGTTGAAAGAGAAAATTCTTATTGCCAACTGTTTGTTATTTCAGACTTTAAAGTCCCTGTAGCGCTTGAATACTCATTACAGTCCATGTTTGCCATCAGAAGCAGGAGTGCTGCAGTGGTCATTAGCTACATAGACAAAATAACAGAATATTCTGATAAACATGCTAAAATATATTTATGCTATTAAAAAGTAGATGAAATGCAGGGCTGTTTGACATAGTTGTTACAAGTTAAACCTCTTGTAGGTGGGCTGTGGCGGTAAAGTGGGACTGAAACAAATGCTGATCAGAAGTCCAGTGTTATGTCTCAATGTGACGCTTCTCCAACCTTAAATAATTACTGGCTTAAACTGAATAAAATTACATCAGACTTTATATGTGCTAGATGAGGAAGTTTTACCATGTTTTATCATGAGATTTGGCTGTTTTTCAAAATTGACCAGAAGCTTCACTGAAAGTTATGGATTCATTAGTTTTAAATAATTCATCATTTGTGCAGGAGCAATGTGCCAACAAAAAACTGCTTTTTTACATTATCTGAGGAAAATTATTAAACTGTCCTGAAGATGCAATGGTTAAAAAGAAGACAAGATGGGAGTCATCCTCAGGGGAGCACAAATCTGCCAGTATTTCAGTTGCCTACACTTATCCAAATCCAAAGGAGTTTATCACAGTGTGATTTCACCACAGCTTTGCTTTTGCCTTGGTGGTGGACCACTTTTACCTCTTTGGTCTGGCACACAGACACACAAATATACAATAATTCAAAAGGCACAAGTATCCAGGTGATCAGTGCATCTTGAGTTTGGACTTCCTTTTGATGGTCAAATGTACATAGTGTAATACTATTCATTACAAAGGTGTTTATTCTCTACAGTGATCTTAAATTAACAGTGTTGGATCCAAACACATTTAAAGCAAGTAAGTGAAATACTTAACTATTTTCTTTTGATGCTCCAACAGGCTGGTGGCAAACATACGTCTAAGATGTTGCAGAATAATTCATCAACTTGCCATTGTAAATCCACTTAAACGTTCAAGTCTTTTCTCACCATCATAATCATTGTAGCCACATTTCCACTAAGTGGAAAAGAACAGTTCAAGTCAGTCTAGTAAACATATTTTGTACTTATTTATTCAGGGTCACATGGGTCTACTGGAGCGTGTCCTAACTCTCTTTTAGGTTAAAGGCAGGAGTATACCCTGGAAAGATCATCAGTCCATCACAGCAAGCACAGATGCCAACATTCACTTCTATAGGCAATTTGGTTTCACCAATTAACCTAGCATGGATGTTTTTGGACTCTGGAAAGAAATCAGAGTACCAGAGAAAACCCATACAAGCACAGGAAGAAATGAAAATATATACATAAAGGCCCTTGCTCAGGGACCTTCTAGCTGGGAGGCACCAATGTAAACCACCAAGCCCCTGTGCTCCCTGTGTCATAAACTGTACCAAACTAACCAATCCATGCCAACCCACACTTTGATAGCCTTCTATAATACCAATGATGCATAGACTAGAGGTAGAGCTAGAAACACTACAGTTCATACACAGGTCAACAATAGATTGTCACTTCCATGTGATATATGGTGGAAAACAAAGGATGCACTGTTTGCAGGGCTTTTCTCAACCAAAGCACAACTTCTTTATATGAAAGCCAGAAGAAAATAACACAATGTTGTTGGACATTCTCTATTTTCCTTTCATTCTTCCTCCTTGAATTTACTGGCAGGAGACACATTGTTGTACAAGTACGATGTCACTCTGTCACGTGTTGCTAAAGCATTTCTGTGTAAACGTCTGCTAATGGAAACCTGAGCCAGCTCAAGTCTCCTAAGTGTTTCAATTTATACCACACTGACCTGAACTGAGTTCTGCTGCTCAGTGGAAACATGGCTACTATTAGTATAGTAAATGAAGAGTTACTATCACTTTTTAACATATTGGGTAAACATAGTAAAACTGTATTTTGAATAATTATTCCTCATATTATATTAAAATTCTGATGCAGTGTATTTTAAACCAAATCAATTCCTAAATCAAAATTCTCCAGAAAGATATTAAAACAAGCCTCCTCTACTTACCTGCCAAATTTGCTAAGGATAATTCATCAGGGGAGTGACTCCAAAGGATCCCTGTCTCACAGAAACAAAAGGAAACCTGACCAGATATTAGTACTCATTCAATCTTTTCAACTCCAGTGTAATACATTGTTACTATTTTGCTGTAGATTGAATCTAAACTCTCTGTAGCTCAAAATGTGTAACTGGTGGCCTCAGGTAGTGAAAGTGAAAAGACTTTTTATGCTTGTGCATCACTTTCTGCTGTTTTAGTTCAACACAGGTTTCCACAGCAACAACACAAGGGTTTTAAAAACTGTTTTAAAATGTGTTGGATCTGCAGAAAAATTGTGATGTTAGAGTGAAATCTGTTGAGAAATATAATTACATTTTGTGGTTTAAATCTGTTGTAGATCCACGTCTCTGTCCTTTGTGATATTTGCAGCTGTAAAGAATATTGAGTTGTGGAGTGATATGCCTGTTGTTCATCTAAAATAGATAAAAGACTTAGAGATGTAATATCAAACTGAAATAATCTGAACTTTTTAACTAGATAACCCAAGGAGAAAACCTGATCTGGGAAAGGATGACATGTACTATCACTGCTGTTTACTCACATGTGTCTGTTCATATATTATTGAGAAAATTAGCTGTAACAGATCATTTCTTTGAGCCTGACTGTGTGTAGCAACCTGCTATTTGTTGTTGTTTCCCTATCCAGTTTGTGTTTGTGCTGTTCAAGGCCAAAAAAATATAAAGGACTTTAAAGGATGTGAAAAAGTTACTTTAGAACAAACTGCTCTTATTTTCACCTGTTTTGTTCAGTTGTCAAGTGTCACTATTAAAAGCATGTTTAAAACATCCATGTTTAGCACTGGTCTTATTTCACTCTATTTTTTTCTAAAAGTCAGTCCAAAGACTGGATTTTCACATCAACAAGAGTATGTTGAAATTTTGTGTTTTAGGTAAAAATATACAGAACCTCATTTCCCTCCTGTGCTGTGGAGGTTCTGGGCAGTCTGTGCAAAACAATTTGGTCAAAAACAGCAGTTCACTTTGGCGACCTGAAGAAGGCAGAAAGTCTAGCAAGACTGGAAACATGTCCCAATCCTGGGGATATGTGGTGTTGTCTGCTGCATGATGAGATTGAGCTGATGTGCATAGCAGTGGCTGTAGTGCACCCATGGTCCCCCTTAGGGTTAGGGTTAGGGGACTATGGATGGTGTGCTGCCACTAGCCAGTCTGTTGAAAACCTGGAACAACTGCTCAGGAATAATGTTCAGGTCTGCTTGAAATCTGGATCATTTGTTCAATCACACAGAATTCTATGGAAACAGCTGGTACCGGATCTATTAACTTTAGTCTAAATGACAAGGTCACGTTGATCTTAAAGTTGGTTGTGATTCGGTTTTGAATGCTGTTCCTCAAATTATTTGACGTTGTCATGGTTACTCCTACTGGTTTTTAAATCTCTTGGTTTGCTTCAAGAGGCAGTGTTCCTAGGACATAGCATCTATGACCTCACCAGGACTGCTGCTTATGATGTCACATACCATCTGTTCAGATTCAAGCATTTGTGTTTGTTACGTATAAGATAACCCTTGACTTTTTCTTCCCAAATTCAGTTTGATTCACTTCAACTTGAATTTATGAATGTTATCTAGTCTTTTATAGTGTAATTTGTCTCTAGGTGTTTCTCAGATGAACCAAACTCCACCCAAGCAATATTAAAACATATAATAGCAAGAAGAAAAGGAAATCAAGTCGTTAGAACTCTGATCACACTCCTGTCTCAGAGTTTCAACACTGGAAGGTTTAGACTTCCTCTAGTCAACTGTAAACTGGAACTGTAATATTGTTTCATAAAACTGCATGTTAACAACTCAAAGTGGCGTTTTTGTTGGTGATCATATATCCATCCATCCATCTTCTTCCGCTTATCGGTGGTCAGCTCACAGGGGCAGTAGCCTCAGCAGGGAGGCCCACGCTACCTTCTCCCCAGCAACTTTGTCCAGTTCATCTGGGGGATCCCAAGGCATTCGCAGGCCAGCCGAGAGACATAGTCTCTCCAACATGTCCTGGGTCTTCCCCGGGGTCTCCTCCCAGTGGGACATGCCTGGAAAACTTCACCAGGGAGGCGTCCAGGAGGCATCCTTACCAGATGCCCGAACCACCTTATCTGGTTCCTCTCAATGCGGAGGAGCAGCAATTGGTTGGGCAAACTCCCATGCCACCTCCAGAACCCTGCCGAGTGTGTAGAGCTGGTTCACCGTTCCACGGCCAGGATGAAAACCACACTGTTCCTCTTGAATCCAAGATCAGACTATCCACCAGATCCTCCTCTCCAGTACTCCCGAAAAGACCTTACCAGGGTGGCTGAGGAGTGTGATCCCTCTATAATTGGAAACCACCCTTCTGTCCCCCTTTTTGAAGAGGGGGACCACCACCCCAGTCTGCCAATCCAGGGGCATTGTCCCCAACATCCACGCGATGCTGCACAGGCTTGTCAGCCAAGACAGCCCCACAACATCCAGAGCCCTAAGAAACTCAGGGATTTCATCCATCCCTGGTGCCTTGCCACCCAGGAGTTTCTCAACCACCTTGGTGACCTCGGCCCCAGAGACAGACAAGCCCACCTCCGAGCTCAAAGGGTCTGCTTCCTCATAGGAAGGCGTGTCAGCAGGATTGAGGCTTCAAAGTATTTCCTCCACTGACTCACAACGTCCCGAGTTGAGGTCAACAGAGCACCATCGCCACCATACACAGTGTTGGTGGTGCACCGCTTCCCCCTCCTGAGCCACCGGATGGTGGACCAGAACTTTTTTGAAGCTGTCCAGAAGTCATTCTCCATGGCCTCTCTGAACCCCTCCTACACCCAGGTTTTTGCCTCAGCCACAACCAAAGCCACGTGCTGCTTGGCCTGCCGGTGCCTATCAGCTGCCTCTGGAGTTCCACAGGCCAGGAATGCCCTATAGGACTCTTTCTTCAGCTTGACAGCATCCCTAACAACTGGTGTCCACCAGCATGTTTGTGAATTACCACCATGACAGGCACCAACCACCTTACGGCCACAGCTCCGGTCAACTGCCTTGACAATGGAGGCACGGAACATAGTCCACTCAGACTCAATGTCCCTCGCCTCCCCCGGGACATGACTGAAGCTCTGTCGGAGGTGGGAGTTGAAACTCTCTCTGACAGGGGGCTCCGCCAGTCATTCCCAGCAGACCCTCACTATACGTTTGGGTCTGCCCGGTCTGACCGGCATCCTCCCCCACCATTGGAGCCAACTCACCACCAGGTGGTGATCGGTTGACAACTCCACTACTTTCTTAATCTGAGTGTCCAAGACATGTGGCCGCAAGTCCGATGATACAACAATAAAGTCAATCATTGATCTGCGACCTAGGGTGTCCTGGTGCCAAGTGCACATATGGACACCCTTATGTCTGAACATGGTGTTTGTAATGGACAATCCATGACGAGCACAGAAGTCCAAAAACAAAACACCACTCTGGTTGAGATTAGAGGGGCCTTTCCTCCCAATCACACCCCTCCAGGTGTCACTGTCATTGCCCACGTGAGCATTGCTACTGTTTGGTGCACAAACAGCAGTCAGAACCCATCCACCCCCATCCCCCACCTTCCCACCCCACCAATGTAAGCCCCAATATACAGCCACCAAGCCAGGGGGCAATAAGTATGTTCTATTCAATTCAATTCAATTTTATTTATATAGCACCAATTCACAACAAAAGTTGCCTCGAGGCAACTTTTACTGTATCTTTACTGTAGGGTAAAGATAAAACAGTGTTACAAAGAAAATCCCAACAATCCAATGATCCCCTATGAGCAAGCACTTAGCAGCGGTGGGAAGGAAAAACTCCCTTTTAACAGGAAGAAACCTCCGGCAGAACCAGGCTCAGGGAGGGGCAGCCATCTGC
>JAOWBL010004527.1:0-11050 GCA_028564865.1 Zenarchopterus dispar | reverse complement strand
TTTATCACTATTGAATAATGCAGTTTGAGTTCATTTTACAGATTCAATTTAAAGCTGAAAGAACCGTACCCACTGGTCAAAGAAGGCAAAATTTGAAATATTATGTATATATATTTTTTTTTAATTAAAAAATAATAAATTTGACAGAAATAAAACTTAAAAGTAAGAGCAGTACTTAAAAGTAAGTATTATTGTTATTTAAAAGTTACTTAAAAGTATCAATAATACATAGATTCTTAACAGTAAATAAAACTATGCAATGACCAACAGCATGTAACTCAAGCAAGTTCATGTCAAGTGCTCCTCCTATTTATTCCTGAATGAATGTAAAAACCAGACAAGAAACACATGTGCATGAGCACACACATTTACAGATGAGTGAGTGTGTGCATGCATCAAAAACCAAGTGTGGGGATTAAGGAGTAGAGAAAAGTGTCAGTTTAGGAAGTAAAGGAGGGGTGTACTTACCATGGTAGTGAAAGGATGGAGGGAGGAAATCATAGTCACCCTCGCCTGTACCACTCCCTTCACTACGCAGAAAATGATCCACTGAGGGATCAAAGGGGTTTCACATCAGGTTTAAATCACACCAGAGGAAAAGAAATTGGAGGATAAATAGGGAGAAGTGTTGGTTGGTAGTCACAGATGTAGGCAATGGGAAGAACACAGGAGTACCGCAAATAGAAAGGAAACACAAAGGAAGTAGTGCAAAATAAACAGTAAATCTATTAACATTTAAAAGGTCAGGCCTGATTTTCTTAAGCATACTGATATGTGGTACAGTCAGTATAAGGCTCAAAATATGTAAAACAAAAAAGAAAAAAGAAAAGAAAGAAAGATCCTCACCTCCACCATCAGCATCATACAACTCCACTCTAAAAGTCTTATCGAGCTCAGGGACAGGATTGTCAACAATGGTCACATTGATGAACTTTAACTTCTCCCCTTGAAGAAAGTCCAACATCCCTTCTGACTCCTGACAGTATGCAAAGAAATGTGAATCCAGGAAAACAATAAGAATCTGTCTTCTCATCCTTGATTTGTTTGTGTATCAATACATTATCAGCATCATCAGATATTAGTACAAACTAACCTCATAGTCTTCAGGACTGGATGCTGTGAAAGGGGTTGTCCTGTATCCTACCATGATCCTTCCCAAAAGGCCTTGGGCCCTGACAACGGGTAGACGGATCTGACCATCCTCCTCTTTAACAGTGATGTGGGCAGGTTCTAATGCTGGAGCAATCAAACCATCTTCGAGAGGGCCAGGGTGAAACTCCAGCAGGCCTATTTGAGGATGGGTATGTTTTTTCAGTGCCAAATATCAGGGTTGTGTGTAAAAATTAAAAATGAGAGGTATGAAAAAAGGAGTGGAATGAAATGAGGGGGAGAAAACTACTCATATTTCACTGAATAAGCTTCTTCTTAGAAAAGTATCTATCAAATTTAGTTCAATTATACAGCAATAGTTATATTACAGGACTATTTTTTTAAAGAATACCATAGGGATGGTCACTCGCTGTGACAGTGACAGTGTTTACAGAGTTAGTGGGGTCGATGCTTGCTCCACTGGTGGGGGTGGATCCTGGTTTCCCATCACTGGACTCTGCTGACACCAGTGTAACTTCAAAGGACTCTGCAAGCTCTGGGATGTTGTCGTCCAACACTAACAGGTTCAGTACCTGAAAGAAAGATTGAGCAAACATTTGTTACCATACCTGATAGAAAAAATATATAATAAAGTCTTTAACTGAAGCTGATTAAGAATTTTTTTTGTTTTTGTTTTTTTGTTTTGTTTTTGGACAAATAGCAGTAATGTGTTTATGGTAAGTGCTGCAGGCATGAAGATCCTGCTGACGGCTGTAATTTTATCACGGTTGTTATCTTAAAACGAATCAACCACTAGGAGGGGCTGTTTATCCAGAGACGTTATCACCTGACTTGTTATAAGAAACTACTGTCAGAGTGGATATCAGCAGTTTCTTTGAAATTAACATGGTTGTATCTATATATGGTGTTCACTTCATCCTTCAGACTTGTATATGTTCCATCAACCCATTATTACCTGATGCAGCACAAATGTGCTTTTACCTCTCAATCCTTCATTTAAGGCAAAATAATTATAATTTAGAAATATTGATAAAGACAAGGGAAAATTAAATCAATTTCAATAAAAGCAGATGGTTTAGCCTCTAAAAGGAATAATTCTACTTTTCTCAAAGACCTAGAACTCAAAGATTAATGGGCAGCTTCAGGTTTTCCTGAAAACCCTCAAGTTTTAAAACAGGTTTTTTAAATAAATTTTTAATTCACAATGGGCTAAGGATGTTTTTCTTCAGGAGAATAAAGACTCTCCTCACACACACCTCAGAGCGCTGTCCAGGCACGAAAAGCACAGCCCCAGTTGCATTAACAAAATCTTCATGAGCTGGTCCGTCACTGTCCAAGCTGTTCAGTTGGGTGACAGTGTAGTTGACATAGACATGGTCCAGTGATCCCCGCATACGCTCAATCACACAAGAGATGGTTGAGCCCTCTTCACTGGTCTATTACACACACAAATGAACAATAATAATAAAAGTTAACAGTTAATATCCAGTGGAGATAGAGACATGATCAGTGCTATACAGCTTAAAGAGTAGGAACTCATTGGTGTTCGTTCAACAAAATACCCTTAGCTACTAGGTTACCACTTTAATATGAATAAGAGAAGAAATACTTGATGGTGGATGTGCTTTGCTATCATTCTAAAGGAGATCCTATGCTTCTGAAGGAATGTCTTTTCCAGCACTGCCATCTGGCATGCTGATGGAAATACAGAGCAAGATCTCTCATTTCTAGTGATGGAACTTCAGCTCCACTTCTATAGGAATGCCCCACCAACAGACCTGCTGCTGCTTCACCAGCTGTCGCTCTACTTGAGATGGCCCAACATGAGAGCCATCTGATCCATCTAAATAGGGAGATCATGCTCTCCTTGCAATCAAGCATGACGACTTATAAAATATGCAGCAGGACAGGGGCTGACAAACCAATGGCTTTACACTACATTTGTCTCTATGCATATCTTTACAGTGTAAACAGTGAGTGATGACACAAATAACAATACTACTGACATGGGCATGTGAATGCAGGTTTATTTAAAGATGAGTTTTCAAACCATTCATTGTGACATGAAAAGGGTTTTGTTCTTTTTCTTGAAAGGAGGTGACCCCTGGGAGCTAGTTCAGACATGGCTGACACCATTCATGCTTGCTTTGATCCCTGGTTCATTCTAGTTACTTCATCTCATTCATAGATCTTTATAAGAAGCAAGAGGGACTTGTCTCTCAGATGCCTTGTGATGTCTTTTGTCTTCCAAGCATACCCCTGGTCTTAAAACTGTAATTCCTCACCAGCCTCAGTTTGTAGGCTCCAACTCTATGGACAGAAGTTAAATTAACATCATCATTTATACCATGGATGAGGTTATACTGGCCCACTCTAACTATCTCATCCAAAAGTGCTGTGCTGTTAAAATCCACAGTGTAGCATTTGCTTTTTTAAAATGAAGTTTGAGTTATTTTAGATAGTGAAAATTTGCTCTGCTACACTGCTCAGTCTGAGTAACTTAGCCTCGCTCCCAACCAGAGTCCCTTTTTTATTGTCCAAACTGAGAGCGTTGTAGCCACTGTTGACTGAAGGTAAGACTCTTAACTAATCTCACTCTGGTGGATTGTACGTCTTTTCATTGTCATTGAGTTGGTTGTACAAAGTCACTGTGTTTAAACCTTTGCCTAATCAAATTAACAGGGCATATTGAAAAAGTCCCTCACCTATCAATCTACCTACTCACAGTATAACAAGCCAAAATGTCAAGAGAACTGTAAATGAACCTCTAATTTTATGTAAGGAGGAAAGCTCTGAACATCAGCATCACATCCCTCCCTACCAATACCATTCCTACAATCAAACATGGGGATGGGAGTCTCGTGCTGAAGGGGTCTTTTCCCTGCAATAGCTAGAAGATAAGAGGCTGGTAGGAAAATTATTTATATCATGGGTAAAAAGCCCAACCTAATGAAGGAAAACAAAAATTGTATTTCAACATGACAAGAACACAAACAATACTGACAAAAAAGTGAAGGAAGAACTTTGGAAAAAACTCTGAATATCCAGCCAGAGACTAAACTTTAACCCAAATAGCAGTGCAATAACACTCCCCATCCACATAACTGAGCTTGGACGTTGAAGATAAAAAAAAATAGAAGAAGGCTTCAAAAGGATATTTCATGTCATTGGCATTTCAGTTCTTTAAATATGTAATATACCACAATAATATAATAAGCTAATATACTACAATAAAACATAATGTTCAAAAATCTGAAAAGGCCTAAATACTTACATCAGGTATGCAGGCACCAGTGAACCCAAAAAGTCCATTGGCATTGTCACTCTTCATGACTCGTAAAATAGCGGTGGGTCTGGGAAAGGGAAGGCGTGCCCCACCATGCACTCCAACCAACTGTAGATAGAACACCTCCTCTCCCTCTTCCTCGTCATCATCCCTGACCTCCACCACAAATGACTTCTGCCTTTCATCCTGCCGGTACCGTAGGTAACCCGAGATGTTGCGCAGGTCAGTTTTAGAAGGCTGGGAATGAAGCTCATGGATTTGGGTGCGGTCCAGCTTGGTGTGGTACAAACGGACATCCTGGAGGAGCCCAGTGTAGCGGTGCTCACCTTCAAGATCTGACCCAATAAACACTGAAGCTGTTCCTAGAATAGAGAAATGCCACAAAACATTGGTTTATATTAGTATTATACAGAATAATCAAAATCTAGCATTCATGGTTTTGAAAGAAATCGGCAAAAATACTGTTTTATGTACAAATGAGATTATATAATGATTATATATTGTAACAATAAAAAATATAATAATAAGATGATAATATTATGGACAAATAAGAATTTGATACAAATCAAACAGTAATGACTAATACCACAATGGTTTATCTATATGCAAGAAACACCGATATTTTTGTAAACCTCTGAGGTGCTGGATCCCATGATGCCACAGTAATTTGTCATTTGTCTGTGTGCTTTTGTATAATTTGTGTGGGGGCTATTATCTGTTTTCTTTCTTTTTTTAAGCTTCATTGTGTGGGTAAAAGAAGCTTAAATGGACCTTTGCCAGAAAGAAATTACTCTTTTTGGGGGGTGGTAAACCTTTTTGGTCTTGTTTGCAGAAAAATGACAAACTTATCTTATAAAATAACACAAATATACACATTATAAAATTTTATTTAGATAAAAAATGTCTTGAGATAACAGGAAAAACATAGTCTCAAGTATAGGTATAACTCTTATTAAAATCTACTGAGATCATAGCAACTTAATGTCAACTATATACTTTTCAAATTAATTTGACTCTTTTTTTGTGTCTGGATGTACAAATGAAACAGCAATGGCCAATATAAGACAAATTATTACTAATGGTTGGATGTAGTTTGGCTTTGTTGGAAAATAATGGGGCCACTGCATGAAAGTCCAGCTCTTTATCTTTAGTCATTTATACACCTACACCTCTTACGTCTATCACTTCCTGTATTTGCACAAAATAGGACAAATGTAGGAGATCTGCCAAAAAAAAAAAAAAAAAAGAGCCTTGACACACAGCAGTTCATTTGTGAATTGAGTTTCCTATAGTGGACAGTAACACAACATGAGTGATTATTATGTTTAAATCCACTGTCACTGGAGTTAACCAAAGAGGCATCAGAATACTTCCCCTCTGGGAGCTCTTGGTCAAATACGGGCTTTTGCCTGCATTAATTAGTGAGAATATGAAGAAAAGAAAATGCCAAATGATTCCCTTCAACAGTAACAACATCCAGCAGTGCCGGGGCTAAGTGGGCACTCAAGCAATGCATGAGTCCACGTAGAGCTGAACAATTAGGGAGTGACTAAGAGGTGGGTGTGTGTGAAACCCCACATGCTTGTAAGGGCTTAAGACTTTCATAATTATCTGGATGATAAGAAAAAAAAATCCTTTTCCAGAGACATAAGTGCTCGGAGCCTAAGATATGATCCTAAAACCAAAAATGTAATTGAATTTCAAAGCATCATTGAATAAATATTCAAATACCAAGACAACTTACACAAAATACAAATAAGCAGGGCAATATGCACTTTACACTGAGCAGCTGGAATCTGCTGTGTTTATAGTTTGTTCATAGCATTTGGATGAGTTATTGAACAAGATTTATTTTCAAAGTAATATATTCCAATTCTTGAGCTTTATGTTCACATCTCATTACTTTTTTTTGAATCTCTGAGTCATTCAAACCAACCACACATTTTGGCCCATGTACAGAGGAGTTCTACTGTTGACAACCCTGAATCTAAAAAAGTTTGGATGACATCATGAATTCTAACACAGTCATTTCAACAATTACTTTGACTTTTAGTTTATACACACATTGACACAAAGCAATTCAAGATATGTGATGTTTTTTTTAAACTTATTTCATGTCTTAGTAAAAACATCTTTTTTTGTGCAACTCAGGTCCAAAACCCATTTTAGTAAACTTTTACTATTTCAAATGTTGCTATTCCTTGGAGTTTTTCTGGCACTGAGAATACAAAGGAAACACATTAAGGTGCAGAAGAGTATGTGCCTTTGTTGTTGGGTTTTCTTTTCTTTTTTCTTTTTCAAAAAATATCCAATTTTCTAATGGAACTAGTCAGGACTTCAGGAAGTACATCCAAGCACCTGTGCTGTCTTCAACAGTAATGTCTGCAGAACACAGTTTCAAATTGTGTTTTTGCATTGAAAAAAAGCATGGCTGTTACTGAAAAATATTCTGTCTTGCAAGTGGCCTATGTTACTCTAAAATCTTAATGTACCTTTCTGTATAAATGCTGCCCTCACAAAGATGTAAATTACCTTTTTAGAGGTCACTGTGATCCAGCCTAACACTATCTAAGAGCCTGACTTCAGGCTTCGTGTTTACAGTCTGCACAACCTTTTTTTTTTTTTTTTAATTTTTAGTCTCTTTCTGTTTTGTACAATTAAGTTTAATTTGGCATTTAGACATGTAGCTCCACAGTTTAATGTTTGGCAAAGGTTTTTCAATATTAATCCCTAGCCCATGGGATTATATCATCAAACGAAGGATGATGGTTCTTTAAAACAATCCCGTCAAAGAGGACTGGAGATTTTGGTTATTGATCTCAGAATTGTGCTTAGAATTGTGAGTGGTCTCCAGAAAACCTTAAATTATTAAATGATATGCACTGCAAAATGAGAAACAAAAATTCCCTTAATTTCTCTGTAATAAAAATAAAAACATTTCAAAGATCTCAGGTTTTGGGGTCTAACACTTTTGCACGGATTCATGATTAAAATATTTTTAATCATATTAGTATTCTTTTTAAATCATTCAAAAATAACTTATTAATAACAAAAGCAAAATTACATAAATTAAAGGATGCTAACAAATGAAATCAAGTTTATGATAAAAATGAATAAATAAATAAATAAATAAAAAATCTTGGGTCTCTACAAATAACTATCTGCAACAAAATAAACATTGAAGCAAAAGTAAGAACTTGTATGGAAAAGCCAACTTTGTAATTACTGTATGTACCATGTTGCAACGCAAATTGATTTAGCTCACACATACAAATAGGAAAAGAAGAAAAAAAAAGGAAAAAGCATGCTGGGAGAATTGACAATTTCACTCAATAAATATTTTCTGGCATTGGATATGTTTTTATCTAAAACAACTACCTAAAGCAACATACGACATGGGGTTTATTATTTTCTCCAAGAACACAGATTTATATAGTAAAGAAGTTTGACATAAAATCAAAATTTTGTTTGCTTAAATGTCAGCTATACCTCCTGAGGGGTGCCTAAATTGATTCTGAATTAGCTATTTAGTGGGTTATGAACTTTTGAAAACATGCAACAGCATTATGATTTGCTATAAAATGAGCATTAATCGCCCTTGCAGATTAGGGAATATTTAGATAAATATGTTTATTCACAAAATCAACTTACCATCACTGATGCCTTCTCCTTTGATGCTCCTCAGGCCCCCAGGAATAGAGGTCCCATCCAAGAAAAACTCTATAATCCCATCATCAACTGTAATGATGACATGTAGCCATGTATTATCCTCCACAAACTTCTCAGCTGTGGCCCGGGCCACTTGCGTGTGATTGGAACCTATCACTGTGTAGTACAGCATCACTGTGACATGTGACTCATTTATGTGGACCTTTACTCCATAATACAAGGTGCCATTTCTGGTTCCTTTGGACACTATGAAGCCATCAGTGTTTGGGCTGGGTACCAGCCAAGCAGAGAAAGTGAAGTTGCCGACGGCAGCAGGCGCATCTTCAGGCAAGATGGTCCCATAAGCTCCTGGAAGCCCAGAGAAAAACCAAGTATCTGTGCCTGAATGGCGTCTCCTAGAATGAGGTCTGAGCAGCACTTCATCTGGGAAATAAGCTGAAAGCAGCAAATCATCCATGAGAGGAAGACCCTGTGGAAAGTGTCCAGATACAATCTCCCAGGACACCCGGACGTCACCGAAAGTGCCTTGCTGTCGAAGAACAGTGAAGGATATGACATCAGCCATATCATCTTTAGAAAGCACATCTTCTGCTACTTCTTGGTCCAAGTTATGGTCAGCAAAGGCAAAGACACCAAATGGATCATCATTGAAAGGGATGAGAACAGAGACATTTAGGGAAGTCTCAGCTAGTTGTCCACCCTGCCCTGGATAACCACCTTAAAGAAATTATAGAATGATGTTGAAAACTGTTCAGCATGATACAATAAATTGCAGAAATATTAACGCTAATATCTCACATTTTATATTACAGTAATTGCACAATTTTGTGCTGCTTATTACTTATTTCAAATCTGAAATTTCTTAACAGGAACTTACCTGAAATATTTACCAGTCTGAGAACAAATAACTCATTGAATTCTGGGAGTTGATCAGAGATGGCCTCCAGGACAACAGGTTTTATCTTTTCCCCCATAATGAAGGTAATGGAGCCAGATGTGTATGTGAACTCCTGGCTTTCTTCAAGAGGAGTCATAGAGTCATTGGCAAACAGCTGCCAGAAGACTGTTACACTGCCAAAATGCCCCCTTGCTCGAACCACACTAGAAAAAAAAAGAAAAACAATTGTGATATTTTTAATGTAAGAGTACAAATGAAAACTATAATAATAATAATAATAATAATAATAATAATAATAATAATAATAATAATAATAATAATAATAATAATAATAATAATAGGCAGCACAGTGGCTTAGTGGTTAGCACTGTTGCCTCACAGCAAGAAGGTTCCTGGTTTGACTCCCGGCAGGAGTTTTTCTGAGTGGAGTTTGCATGTTCTCCCCGTGCTTGCGTGGGTTTTCACCGAGTACTCCAGTTTCCTCCCACAGTCCAAAAACATGTATGTTAGGTTGATTGACAACTCTAAATTGCCTGTAAGTGTGAGAGTGTGTGGTTGTTTGTTTTATATGTGGCCCTGCGATGGACTGGCAACCTGTCCAGGGTGCACCCTTGCCTATCGCCTGCTATAGGCTGGGGTTGGCTCCAGCAGACCCCTGTGACCTAGACATGTATTCAATGGGCACAGAAAGTGGTTGGATAGTAATAATAACAAAGTCCAGACCTGATTAGTGAGGAAAAAGTTTCATTTAAAATAATAATTCAAAATTATTGTGTAAGTAATTCAAACACAAAGAAACCCAAGCAAAAAATTCCTCAAACAACTTCAAACAAAAGATGATTTCCATAAAGAAACATGAACTCAGGGTCTATTTCTTACTAAAAACTGTTGTTCTTGCCCTCTTCAACCTGCTTTTCTTTGGATTCCAAAGAGAAAATCCCATTGGCATCATCATTGGCCTCAATCACCACAGTAGCTGTGTCTGCTCCATAGACAACGGTGTCACCTGTGTACACATGTATGTCATCAACTTAGATCAAACATGAAAGAAATACAGTGCAAATCCTACAGTCACATAGATAGATAAAACTAACATATACTGCATGGAACATTTTGTCATGCTGAATTTCATGCCCTAGAAGGGGGCTGCCTCATTTACATAGCATGCCATAACCATGGTAACAATGCTTGGGAGGCTAAGGCTCCTCACTATGGGGCTAAATAAAGGACTCTAAGTAGATACATCTTAAAAACTTTGTATCAATAATGAAAAATAATTACAAGGAAATGACAATCCCAACACTGATTACTATGTCATACAGCACAATAAATTACTAGACTACTAGTATACTGTAACAACCCCATAAATCCACTCAATAGTAAGCAGGGAAGGCAAAGATTTTCAAGCCAAAATATGAATTTGTTTGACTTTGAACATCAGAGTTACATGAGGCTATGTGGAGTTTGATTATAAATTTGTACATGTGAACAAAGTCAGCAACGTACATATGCTCTTTTTTGCCAGACTTATAAACCCACCTGTATACTTTCTCTAATAAATCTCAGACATTGTGAAACTGTAAGTAAATATTTGAGTACAATTTCCACTTCCAGTTTTAGCCATGAACAGATGCAGACATTCCCTTCTTCACTGACATAAACATAGTTTCCACCACAAATAAATAAAAAGAAAACAAAACAACAAAACAAAAGAATAACATAAATTTTCATTTGTTGCAAATATAAATCCCAAAATCAATCAAACTTTATTTATATAGCACTTTCCATTCAATAAAATGTAGCACAAAGTGCTTTAACAGTAACAACAAAACCAGTCCCACCCATCTGTTCTCTGGCAGGCTGGTCCATAAACGTGGGGCGTAGTATGGGAAGGCAGCCTCCCCGTGGGTTCTGGTATTAACAATGGGAATTTTAAGAAGGCCGGTGCTGGAGGACCTGAGGGTCCACGAGGGTTTGTAAAGTAAAAGCAGATCAGTAAGATAAGATGGCGCAAGACCATTAAGGCTTTTAAAAACCATAAGAAGTATCTTAAAATAGATTCTGAAAGACATGGGAAGCCAATGTAG
>JAOWBL010004526.1:0-11050 GCA_028564865.1 Zenarchopterus dispar | reverse complement strand
ATAGATAGATAGATAGATAGATAGATAGATAGATAGATAGATAGATAGATAGATAGATAGATAGATAGATAGCAAAAATAAGAAAATGTAAATCTCTGAGTGTCTAAACAAACCACTTACTGTACAGGCTCCATGTTTGAAGTCTGAAATGTCATTCAGTGAACAGTTTTGATCACCGTGAAATCATGGAAATAATACAATTGGTGTTAAGATGCTACCCTCACCTTCCTAAACCATCTGCTATGACCAGAACTGGAAGTAGATGGTGCTTTTGTGCTTTATGTGTGGTAGTTTCACCAAAATATACCCCAGACAGTTCATCGACACCGCAGAAAGTAGCTCATCGTACATGTCTTCAATATAATATTCAACAGAACAAACTAAATTACACATAAAGTTCACCATGTGGTATACTGCAGTCAGCCAGAACCTTATTATCTCTTGTTCAATATTATCTAGCCCTAATAAAACATTAGATGTCCAACCGATAAGGACATGGACAAAGACCATCTATGGGTGTCCTGGAGTGTCTGGTTAAATAATAAAGACATGTGGCAGCTTGATCTCCAAGCTTGGTGTTGCTCTCCGTGTCAACTTAATACTTTCTTAAGGACAGTTTTGGTGTGTGGATGTGCATGTTTTCCTGGACTTCCAATTAAATCTTCCTTTTCACACATTTTTTGACACAGCACCCTCCTCTGTGACTGCTCACTTCTGTACATGCAGAGACACGTAGAGAAGAAGAGGACAGAAATAAAAGAGCCATCAAGCAAACTATCATATAAGATGAGGAGTCATCACTGCTGTTGTAGCTGCAGCGCTGACCGGAGCAGACAACCAGGAATGTTTTGACCTTAAGGGTTTTCTTTTCATTGTGATATTTCCCAGCATTTGTCATGAGATGAAAACTACATAAAAGCCACCAATGTGAAGACAAACAGCTGCCTATGAGGATATGTTGGAACTGATGAGATTATGCCTCCTGGATTGTACCTCAAAAATATAAAAATACTGACTGCAAGGTAATCTGCTTGCCATAGTACGTACACATGCACATAAATAAGAGATTGCAGTCTGCAGGAAGCAGCAATGCTGAGTAGACTCTAATGTGAAGTAATTCAAACCAGCCGCTGCAGGCCTGCTTGGAGAGCACTTCAAGACTCAATTTTGCCACAAATGAAACAAGAGGAAATGTGAACCAGTCACTCTCACCTCTGTTTAACCTTGCACAGCGTGCACATGTTTTGTATGTGTGTGTGTGTACATGAGTGTATGCCTCTTGTACATGTAGGCCCATCCCTTCATGCATCAGTCCAATAAGCAAGAGCTTGATATATGCTTATCAAGTGATATCTCCCACACCGTTTGTAATGAGGTGCAAAGACACATATGATTAGACTAATGGAGGCAGCTTGATGAAAGTGGATTTTTTTCCTTCCCTCTTCTTGGATACACTTTTGTTTTTGAGTTGCTAGTTGAGGAAATGCATCTTGACAAGCAAATTTGTACTTCAGCATCTGTTACTTGTGTAACACTTTAAACGTACCTACAGTAAATCAAAGCCTGAGTGACCAAATAAATCTTATGTACTCTTTCTCAGTAATTAGGTAATGGTAATCCTAAACTCTTAGGGAAGGGAGTTTTGGTTCTTTAAAAAAAATCTTTCTCCTCTTATTCAATAAACTGATCAGAAGAAGCCTCTTGCATCAGACATGAATGTCTTCAAGCACTAGGAAAATGTTGCCTTGCCTTGTCTTTTGTCACACTTTTGTCACCCCATTTTCACAAAAGTTTGAAAGTTTTAAAAAAATCCAACTAAAGCTTGAATAAGTTTTTTCATGACGAAGAGGTTCAACAGAGAAATGATGGCAACAAGAGAGTGAGCATATTGTAAAATGTATTTAATGTCCACACACATAAGAGGACCCTCAGAGCTAAAAGTTACAAATGTTACTTTGTGACCCTGATGCTGGCTTTTACACCCGTTGCTGACGTCACCCTGGATGGTTTTTCTCATTCTGGACACACAGAACCCATTGTTTCTGTTTCCTAAAGTCAAGCAGATATGTGGAGTAATTTGACCACAGATCACATGTCTACTTCTCTCTCTGGCTGAGATGAGTTTATGTCCAGAGAACAGCAGCGTTTCTGTGAGTTGACGTGCACCTTCTTCCTTGTGTAACACAGTTTCAGGTTACATGTTTGGATGCAATGGTGGACTGTACTGAGTTATAATAGTATTCCAAGTTTCTCCTGAAACCTTGAGACTATTTTGATCACGATGCCGTGTGGTTTCGCCTGCACTTCTCTCAGAGAGTTCAAGAGTTTCAGTAAAGGTTTGCAGCCTTGGTCTTTACACCCTGAGATTTTTCCAGAAGTTCAGAGTCTCTGCAAAACATTACCCAGTTCTGATGTTCTTTGAAAATTTGCCAATTTTAAATTATTGGTGATTCTCTAATAATGTTTTACCAAAAACCAGGTACCATGACTCATTCTCGCTTAAAAAAATCTTTTTTGGTGGATGCTCCTTCGTATAACTTAGTAATAATAGTAACAATTTTATTAATTTTCCTCCAAGGATGAATGAAGTATTTCTGAATGGAATTTGAATTTTTATACATAATCTCATCTGCCAGTTAAAGTGCTGTTATGAACTTTGCTGTCTTTGTTTGCCTCTCTCAGCTTTTTTTATGTGTTAAATAAGTGTGACATGCTGGAATATTTTGACCTTCAACTCAAACCCCAGTTCATGAAACAGTACCGTGATTTTACCCAGTATAAAATCCTGAGCACATGTTGCAAACATAGTATGGGTTAACTTTCATTCAAAAGCTGTCTTGAAACAGTCACTTGTTGTTGCCGATAAACTTGCAACGTGTCTTTTGGGCTTTCATGTTGTATTGTTTTTGTTTTTTCTGTCAGTTTTTGTGGTCAGATACTTTTTAACACTCTAGCAGATGTAGCACATTCCTTTTTCTTCTTTTTAAACTCACCATCAGCAGATGCATTAGTGGACCAGTATGTTTTTATAACCTTGGTTCAGTTTTGTTTTAAGTGTCTTCATGAAGTAATGTTTTTGTTTTGTTTTTTTTTTATGCCAGGAGTTTTGCAAAGACTTAACTAGCACTGTTACAATATTAGATTTCCTCTACATGATTAAAGTTATGATTATAACAAATTTGATTTACTTGGAATATGGTGGATTGAATTGGGTTGTGTTAAACATTAATATTGGATTCTAATTGAACCTATTTGCTTTCTCCATAAATTGCCCTGAGATGACTTTAGTGAGACACATAAAGTAGACTGAAGTGAATTAGTATGAATAAAATCTTTTACAATATTATCTTAATGTCAAAAGAAAAGTGTAGAAAGAAGAAGAAGCCAATATTATTATCAGACATTATTTTGGTTATTAGTTAATAACTTGCAAAACCTTGAAGCAGTAATTATTCTGTGATTATTGTGATGTCGTTATCCGACATCAAATCACAAATGTAGCTTCTCCAAAACTTCAGCAGCATCAGAACAAATTTAAGTCTGCTGCCCGTTTTTGTGAGCAACAGAATTACTGATTTAGACATCGTTTTTACTCCAACACCTTGTTCTCTCTAAAGACAAAAAAAGCTGGTTTATTTGATGACTCCAGAAAACAGCAAAGTGAGAACTCTCTCTGGTATTTCATTTATAATTTGTATTTCTGTTCTGTTTTCTTTAGCATCGACAAGCCCAAAGCTTTGTCCCTGCTGTTGCACACGGCAGACATCAGCCACCCGGCCAAAAGCTGGGATCTCCACCATCGCTGGACCACCTCCCTGCTGGAGGAGTTCTTCAGACAGGTAAGCGGCTTCACCTGGCAGGTTAGGTAGTCATTAAATACTCAACTCCACTGAACTCAGCTTAATGTGTAGAGCACTTTAACACGGCAACAGCTGAAACAAAGTACTGAACGCAAAACATAAAGCAAGTTTAAAACCAACTGAAGCTATAAAACGCACTAAAAGACAAAATACAATAAAAGTACAAAACAAGAAATAAAACCAGTAGAAAGGACAATAAAAGCGGCAAAAACAGCCTTATGTTGTCTCATGAATAATACTGAGTCTTAAAATTACTTTGGCTCTTTCAGACAGGAAGAACTCAGGATGTGACAAATAATGAAGGGATTACTTTTCACAACTTGTACCAGGTGTTCTCTCTTGAAGACACGGAGCAATTAAATATTTCAGCTGTTATTTTGTCCCGTTCCTTCTGTAAACATCTCTTATCATATGCAACAGTATAAAGCCAGCATCACATTTTTCCTTTTAAAATCCTCCACATATTTTCTGTTCAGGGCAAGTGAAGACTGCAGAGCGGCCAGTCCAGAACCCAGAAGTCCTCAGCCTCGGCCTTTTTAAATCTGCCGAATGTGGCTTTGCGTTGTCTAGTTGAAAAATCCACAGAAGTCCACTCGAAAAGATGCCACCTTGAAGACTGCATGTGCCGCTCTAAGTTCATGCAGTGCTCTTAAATTTCAAGGACCCTGGCTTTTGGGGTTGTTGTTGACAAGAAACCACATGGTCCATTTTTTTATCTTTGTGTCAGAACACATAGTGTTCATTTCTTTAAAAAAAAAAAACAAAAACCCAAGTACAGGGTTTTTTTTTAACCACAATGTATTTGGAAATAAATCAGTATTCAGCCCATGTTTTTTATATCAGCTATTGATGAATGCTGGCTATTGATGCAGTAGTGACAGAGAGATTGTAGTTCACAGGGGTCCAGCTCAGGCTTGAGACCTGACACTTCAAACACTGGAATTAAAAATCTGTAAACAACATTCACTTGATTATTTGACACGTAAAAGGAATAGTTCTCAGGCACGCTTTAGAGCCCTTAAACCATAAATATGTATTTTTCTGTGTTTTCTGTAAGAGTAATAAAGGTATTTAAAGTCAAATGGAGTTCTGGGTAGAGTTGTTCCTATACCAGTGGACGTACTGGAAATACTTGCCCATGCTGTCGAAGTGTCATTGTGAATGAGTATTTTAAGTCTATGCACCATCCAAAACCATGTAATCTTTGTAAACAGAATCCAGATTCTTCTTAAAATCCCACCAGAAGTTTCCAGAGGTAACAAATGTTTCTAGAAATAACATGCGCAACCTTAAGTATTTTAAGGAGGCATTATATGTTAAAAAAACACAAGTTCTGACAAAGAAAGGCAGAAACTCAGAGTAATGACATTGTCCTAAATGGCCGGTCATAGTCATTAAACGTGTTGGATTTTATTGCCTAATTGAATATCTGGAGCTGCGGTGCAGTTTCCCAGGTCGGAAATACATCTCTGAAGCGACTTTCTCCATAAAGTACGACACTGACTACTGAAGTTCCTTTAATCAGCTTTTTGTGTTCAAATGTCAAAATATAAATGGCTTTTTACTTTTATATATTCATGGCAGCACTGTAAGTTTAATTCACAGAAATATTTATTTACTAGATATTCTTTATTTTGTGTTACTTAAAAAGAATACATTTTTGATTCAATGAAAATAAAAATTAAAAATATCACTGGTATCAGATTAGTATTCAGTATTGCCTTATACCCAAAGTCCAGGTATGTGAATCGGTATCAGGAAAAAAAAAAGAGTTATCTGAACATCTCTAGTTTTGGAAATATAATTGCATCAGTCATCATATTCTCTGAAATGCTAAGTGTGCTAATAAAGGTCTCCATTAGGCTTAAAAATCTTTTATTTTTGGTATTTTCTTGTATTTTAAGACGGCCTTCAGAAATGGAATAAGGCTAAAAACTGAAAAAGGGGCACAATAGTTGTATCAGGGAGGTTTAGTGTCCCATGAAACAGTAACATTAAGTATGAACTTGAAACTCCACGGCCCCCCCCCCCAACCTCGAACACCTACTCACAGAGTACACAGTGGCTGTACCAGGGTTTTACATGTATATTTGGAGTTTGCCCACTTGTCAGGAACATTTAGTTTATTGTATATGAATTAAACCTGTGTTTTTCTCTTTGTTTTTTCTTTAATGGATCAGTTTTAGGGTTTTGAAGATTTTTTTATGATCATCGAGAGATGATAAATGAGATACGTCACCACAGAACAGTGAATTTATCTTTTACTTTGTGGTACTTTTTCACACAGTTGGAGTCAAATGAAGAAAAAAGAACTGAACATTAAATGTTTGTGATTAACCGTTTTAATAAAATGCTGTGGCACAACACTACTCTCTAAAGAACTTTAAATGTGAATTGTCTGAGTCATACTCTTAAGTAATGTATAAAAAAAGACACTGTAGAAGACTCAAATGTACAATATGTCCTCTTCAGTAAAACAATGCACGTAGCTATGAATAATAGATCATGTATTTGTAAATGTCACCGAGTGGACAGAGGTTTAAATGGTGACACGCTGCTTTCATCTCTTCCATTATTAACCCACATTGTACTCATTAACAGCGATATTGTTGTTGTGGCTGCTTTCACAAGATGTTTGTCTCTCAGGATGTGAATTGCCAGTGAAAACCTTCCCCAAAGGACATTGCTCCTCAGCTGCACATCTCATCTGTTTGTGATAAAAAAAAAATGACGTGCATATGTAGCACATTTGTGGCTCTAAAGCTCTCTGGGTGGGTCCCTGACAAATCCAAAGTCTCATGATACAACAGTGAACATGTGGCCTGTGTGGGTTGATGTGTGGATTTGTTCCCAAAGGGAGGACTGTCTTTTTTATAATTTTTTTTTTTTTTTTATGAAACCTGAACCAAGATGGATATTATTGTGTTTCCAGGGGGACAAAGAAGCTGAGCTCGGGCTGCCGTTCTCTCCGCTCTGCGACAGAAAGTCCACGATGGTGGCGCAGTCCCAGATTGGTGAGTGTCCTCTTACAATTTACACTTTGCAATCTTTTTGAAAAACAACTCGCAAGTGGAACGTTGCCATCAGAGCTGTGGCCGGCTCTACAAATTTATTTCTGTTAAAAAGAGCCAGGCAAAAAAATTTGTGGCCAAACATGTGAGTTTTCTGAAAGTTCAATTACATATAGTGCTATTTTTTGGCTAATTAAATGAATGAATGAACATTTTATCCTCAGGGTGTTTCTCAAATTATATTACGTCTATCATGAAATCACCACTTCAGAGGATCAAAGATTTTTAAAGTGCGTCAAAATAGCAAGAAATATCCATAAACCATGAAACACCCTCTTACTGTGTAAGAGGGTGTTTTAGTTTCTATAAAGTTTAAGTATGACAAACGCTTGCTGATATGTTTGTTACCAGGGTTCATAGACTTTATCGTGGTGCCCACCTTCACTGTGCTAACAGACATGATGGAGCGAATCGTCACACCGCTCATCGAAGAGGCCTCCCACTCAGGCCTAGCTGCCTTCAGACGCTCAAGGTGAGTTCTGGCGCTTTATCTCGGAAATAAAAGTGTGGATCTTTTACATGCCGGTCTGGAGTTGAGCTGAGCATTGAAAAAATGGGTGGCTGCGTTTAAATGTGAATAAATTTTAATCAACCAGCCTGCTTAATCAAGGATGGAAAATTTCCCGTTTTCCACCCTTCACCTCTCATATCTTTTGGAGAACCCGGCCGTGCAGTAACACGATTAAACCAGTTCCTCTGCCACAACAGCATAGCTAATGGAAGAATTGAGAACAGCAGATGAGTCCCCCATGAGTAATCCATTTCTGTGCATGGAAATGTCTTCACCTTTCATCGGGTAGAGCCACACACCTTGAAATTGACATTTTAGAGTTGCTAGTCAAGTTCACTCTTCTGTCTGAACAAGAATGAGCCTTAGAACTGGACTGGTTTACATAACAGCCTTTTGAGTGACAGAAAAAAACAGATTTATTCTCCACTGGGTTAATAAATTTGCTATGTACTCATTCTAAATCAGGTGCATAAATGAACTACATCTGACTTACTATTGTGTCTCTTAAATATACCCGAAAAAATGTTTTAAAAAAAAACAGAGTGCAGTGGGTTTCTAGGATAATCAGGCAGTGCTTTGATAAGTCTGCTTCTGCATCTCCTCTGCACCTGGATATCAATATCAGCCTCGTCTTCCCCTTAAACAGCTATCCTTAGCATTACTCACTGAGATTCCAGCTTAAGCGAACCAAGTGCAAACCTCTGATAGTGTTGCTGAAATCACACGCACCTGGGTGCTTATGGCTCTCCGTGCTCTGTTCATTTACAGCCTTTATAGCTGCTTTCAGTCATCTGTAGCTACGCCTGCTCCTCTCTGTATGCCTTCGCTTATCCACCTGTCTGTCTTTAATGCAGCTAAATCTGACTGCATATTTTTATTTATCTGAAACTGAAATAACTTGATCTTTACTGTGAGGATGCAGGGTGTCAGTCAGTTAGTTTCTACAAGTTTTGTCCAAGCTGAACAATTACTTGATTTATTAAAGTTATAGTTTGTACCAGCATTTATCTTCCCCAGGGGATAATTCCGACTGACTTTCAAAGCTCACTGTTTTTTCTTGTGGGTTCTCTGTGATGTTGACATTTCACGTGTTTTTTTTTCTTTCTCAAATGTCTTATCAGTAATGTACCCTTCATTTTAACTGGAACATCTTTGCGGATGTTATGTGGTGAGTGGGGAGGACTCAAATGCAGGAGATGAGGCAGCAAGAGTTTCAAAACAAAAAGGTCCTACATTAAACAAAGTCGCTGCACTTGCAGGAATATAGATAATGTGAAAAGGGGTCCACTAGAAAAACATAGAAAACTTAAAAACCTTTAGAAAACCCTTTAGAATTACTGCAAGTCCAGAGGTCATTTTAGTCCAGTGCGAATAGGACATAAGTCAAACCCAACTTTCTTTCCACATTTCCAACAATGCATCTCAACATAAAGGGATAGTTCCATTTACGACAGTGGTCAGGACTCGGAATCACATCACATCCCAGTTGAGGTCAGTCTAGTTGCAAAGCTGCTTCTAGCTATTGTTAGCGGTACTAATTCAGAGCAACTCTGCACGTATTGACACCACAGCAACATGTCCATGAAAATTGAACAGTGCATGTGTTTGTCTTAGTGGGGAAAAAAATTAAGACACAACTGTTATAAACAGCAACTTTAGCTGAGTGTTTACATTGTTGATGAAGTCAGTGAAGTCATGTTAGCAGGAGGGTAGATGAGGTTTTTCTAAATGTCCTTGCTGGTATTTTGTCTTCAGTCAGTGTAAAGTTTCCACCTTGGAACTCAGAAATTCCAACTTCCAAGTACAAATGGAATACGTTACGACACGGCAAGATGGTTTCGTGGAAAACAGATGGAGTTGCCCTTTAACTTTTCCATGGGCTCCCTTGTCACGTCTAATTCATGTCACAAAAATTCTTTGTAAAACTAATTACCAGTTTATTAACATGAGCCTCAGCTTTATTTTCCGATTAGCACCAGCAGCAATAGCAAATTGCAAGTATCAGCCTGCTAACAATAAACAATGATGGGGAACATGGGAAAAGTGACCTGAATGCTAATCAGCTCTAATCACTGTTGTAACAGAAAACTCACAGAGGCAGCGTATATGACTGTAAACGCTTAGCCTTGTATGAATTTAACATCCTTTCTCTACATTTTTATTTTTTTATCTCTTCAGTCTGAACAGTATTGGCTCAGATGAAAGTAAGAGGCACAGTGTCAAGAGCATAGGCTCGGACAGCACTTCATCAGGCCAGAGCTCTCTGCTGACGGTGGACATTAAGAACTTCAAAGCCTTGTGGAATGAGGAGGTTTATCAAAACCGAGAGAGATGGAAAGCCCAGGCTGCTAAAGGTACAGTACAACCCATAATACTGGTAAGATAGTTGAGCTTCACAGCCATGTCCAAACAGCCTGTAGTATCCAACAGAGAAGAAAAAATAGGTATATAAAACTGGAAAAGCTCTCAAGGTCCACTCTGTTCTCAGCTTACTCACAGTGGGATTAAACTGACATTTTTACAGCGTGGTTTAGCATCATTCTGGTCGTTTTTCTTTTTCCAACAATCAACTTTATTGTTTTGGTTCCATCTTGAAAGCATATTGATTTCTCAGTGTCATGGTGATCAAGAAAAGAACTTGAATGAACACAGACATGAGACATAAAATGAGACATAAATGTGTGAATGAAAAAATACTGGAAAGGAATTGCAGTGTCTGAATTGTGAATCTGCTGTCGGTATAACAATAAGTCTGTACTAAGTTACGGATACCCAACAAAAGACAAAGAATGCTGGTAAAGTCTGTGTAGATTCTCAGTCATCTAGCTTACAGTAATTATAAGTCCTTAAAGAGCATCAGGGGTACTTCCTTAGAGTCATTTCACCTCCCATCCCAGAGGCTTTCTTAGCAGGTGAAACAAACAACAATAAAAAGGAGACTATTTTTCTCTCTTAAAGCAATTTGAATGTTTACAGCCTGCTTTTACTGCCACCAAGTGGTCAAAAATCTTTAATGCTGACTTAACCACCACCAGTTGATAAAAGGGAGAAATCCTGCCTTTTATCACATCTTAAACTGAGAACAACACAGGCTGATCTCCCCTAACCTTCACAGAGAACTGAGAAGATGTGAACTTAAGAGCATGAACCCATAAATCACACTTATTAAATTACGTCCATGTTCCTTGTGACCTCAGAGGCGGAGGAGAGAGCTAAAAAGGAAGCGGAAGAGCGAGCTCAGCGGGAAGAGACTATGGAGCCCCAGGATGCTCACAAAGAATCTGAACACCCTGAACCAAAGGAGAGCAAGTTGGAAGGAGGAGTGTCTGAACAACCAGAGGTCAGCAGACCACAAGATGGTAGCACAGGGGAACCAGATGAGGGAGCGCAGCCCAGGAACCCTGCACACCAGAATCCCTCACTGCAGAATGGTACATTCTTGTGCAGGGTCTCTTTGCAAGATACGTGTATATATATATATATACAAAGTACAGCGATGAGTCTATGTACTGCACACACACACACATATATATATATATATATTTGATTTGGAGAGAGTCTGAAGACTAAATCCAGTAGCTCAAAGGTCCTTTTGATACTTTTATATA
>JAOWBL010004525.1:0-11051 GCA_028564865.1 Zenarchopterus dispar | reverse complement strand
TATACATACACATATATATATATATATATATATATATATATACATACACATACATATATATATATATATTTATATATATATATATATATATATATATATATATATATATATATACACACATACATATATATGTATGTATATACATATACATACAGTATGTTGTTTTTCACTGTGTGGTTTGTTAGTGGACTGATGACCTATCCACGGTGAAACCCAATCTGTTCACAACTGTGGTGTGCTCCATCAGACCCCTGTGACCCTGAACAGATAATGGCTGCATGGCTTCAAGACTAAAAAGTGAACACTGAAAGCAGGCAACTGACATGACAAGTTTTACACTTGAAATGTAGCTGCACATTAAGATAATGTGCCCGCTCCATTTTTGTTTGTATTGATTTGTCAGACTTTCTCTTTTTCTTTCATTGTCACTTTGTCTTGTTCATCTCCTTACAAAAGTGTTGTTGAGTTTCACATGTCATTTTATCTACCTCAGTCGTGGTTGGGGTTTCTGCTTAGACGACCGTCCTTCAAAGAAGGACCTAAACACTCCACTGGCTCGTCTTGGTATCCGCTACACAACCCACCACCAGTGTCAGCTCCAATATGGTCCAAATGCTACTTTCTGCCCTGAGATTGACGTGAGTATTTTGCACTAGTTCAAATAGAAATGTCAGTAGTCTGACAGAAAACAGCCTCTCCTCATTGATTGTCATTATGTGTTCCTTTTAGAACGTCTGCCAGATTCTTTGGTGTTCGGTGAATGGCTCTTGCCGGTCCAAACTGGATTCACCCATAGATGGTACTCGCTGTGGACCAGAGAAGGTAAATAACCCAAGTTGGTGCTGTTTTCCTAAGGTGTTAATTGGGAGCTCAAATATGAGGGTATCTGGCAAAAAGATTAAAGAGCAAATGTGTGGTCTTTTTTTTTTACAAAACATTTATTTAGTGGTGTATCTCTGGAGAGTGTGTGATTGTGGGAAAACTCCCTGAGACGGTGAATGGAGGGTGGGGACAGTGGAGTACCTGGTCTCACTGCTCCAGGACTTGTGGAACTGGAGTTCAGTCAGCAGAGAGAGAATGTAACAATCCCAAGTAAGAGCTCATTCATGCTCTAAAGAATATTTGACCTATTTTTGTAATTATTTCTTTATTTTTTAGTTTACTTGTTTTTTTTTTTTTTTTGTTTGTTTGTTTTTTTAAATTATCAAATGAAACAATCCTGATCACATGGTGCCACTGTGCTTCACAGACCAGAGTTCGGGGGCAAGTACTGCACTGGGGAAAGGAAGCGTTATCGGACCTGCAACACAAAACCTTGTCAGAATGATAAACCAACCTTTAGAGAGATGCTGTGCAGTGAGTTTGACACAGTGCCCTACCACAATGAGCTCTACAGCTGGATTCCTGTTGCTAACCCATGTAAGTGATAAAAGCTTCAAATATTCAGTCACACCTACTAGGTGGTACTTTACACTACAGCGAGGATTAAAAGATGCAGTTGTGTGTTTTAATCAGCAGAGGGCAGCATTTACACTTGAAAACCCTCAGTGATCCAACTGACAAGTATTTCTCAGCAGAAGTATCACTGCTGTCCTCACTGGGGATTAGAAACCTGGTTTAGTGTGTCACAGTTCTTTTTTTTTTTTTTTAAATGTAATTTTAGTGGCATCATTGGATGTTTTTTGTTGTTGACTGTATAAAACAGGCTTGTTTTACTCGTACTGCTTCAACATTCACTTGAATTAAACTGCAGTCTTCTTTTCGCCCCATCTCACAACCATTCGCAGCTAATCCCTGTGAACTGCACTGTCGACCAGTCGGTGAGCATTTTTCTGAGAAGATGCTTGACACCGTGACTGATGGAACGCCGTGCTTCATGAACAGCAAGTCCAGAAACATCTGCGTTAACGGAGTGTGCAAGGTAGTGTGGCTGGGTAAGAGACCAGTAGAAACTTTGGGTTGGTGGCGTATTATAGTTGAGGATGATGGCATGCTTAACTGTAACTATTACAAAGCAGAGGGAGAAGATTCTCTGTGGAAACCTTCCACTCTGCTGTAATGTCTGTTCCCTTGTATTTTCATGGGTTTCGCATCTTGTTTTGTCTGTAGGAGGTTGGTTGTGACTATGGCATAAACTCAAACGCAGTGGAAGATCGTTGTGGAGTCTGTCTGGGTGATGGCACAAGCTGTGAGACTGTTTATAAGTCATTTGATGGAGGAGAAGGTTTTGGTGAGTGTAACGCTAGTTATTCATAAGATATTATCCAAATATGAGAAAGCATTTAATTGCAAAATTACAGGAACAAACTCTAAAAGAGGAAAAGCTCTGAAGTGCCCAACAAGAGAGTGAGGAAGAGAATAGAAGTCAAGCCTATGTCTATGTGGCGTTAAGCTGTTGTGTCTTTGTTGTCATGGTAGCCAGCTGTTTGTCCTGCTGTTCTCTGCCACCCTAGTGTGTGTGTGTGTGTTTGTGTGTGTGTTTGTTTGTGTGTGTGTAAGCATGCACATCCACAGGCCCATGCTTGTGTTTGTCAAAAGATACATCTTTGGCAAATTTTATTACATTTGGAAAAGCATAAGTCATCCACTAAATCAACAGACCGTGAAGACAGATTCATAGAGAGACGCCCAAAAACAATAAAACTCGCCCCCCTTCTCTTCTTTCTCCATTTTCTTTCCTGCTGCATATGTGTTTCCCTTGCATTGCATCGTTTACTGATAACCAGCCCAGATGTGCAGGCTTCAAAAGACTTAAACCAAGGGCACACTTCCTTTCACAAATAGAAAAACAAACTCACACACATACAAACACACATACACATGTACACACCTCCCCACAAACATCATTAAACTCCAGAGACCCACTCAATGCCCCCAACCCCTCCATTCCCACACAATAAAAAAACCAGAGACAGGGCAGTGCCCCCCCACACCGAATAAGCTCAAGTACAGTCACTCACACAAATGCCAGCCACCCCCGCAGACTGAGCCCACTCTCTATTAAACATCAGAGAAAAGTTGTCTGGTAGTCAGGACGTGAGTGTGGCAGCAGTCATGGTGGGCTCCGTTACCTTGCTGTGACTCTGATTACCTTCCTGACTCTCCCAGGGTATGTGGATGTGGGTGTGATACCTGAGGGGGCGCGGGACATTCTGGTAAAGGAAGTGGAAGAGGCAGGTAACTTCCTGGCTCTGAGGAGTGTGGAGTCAGATGAGTACTTCCTCAACGGTAACTACATCATCCAGTGGAACGGGGAATATGAGGCTGGTGGGACAACGTTCTTCTATGACCGTAGTGGGAACATGGAGAACCTCACGGCTCCTGGACCCACCAAACAGCCAGTCATGCTGCAGGTATGCCACCAGGGCCTATGTGAGAGCATTTATTTATCAAAATCACATAGATGTAAGAGAAATTATCTGAAAGATGGGCTATTAGGTTGTGTCTGTACTGATGCTAAACAGAAGTTTTTAATGTAATTCAGGACATCAACATTTAAGCCTTCCAAACATTTTCACCAAAGGGAAAAATATATATTTAAATAGCTTTTGGCACTTCTTTAAAAAAAAAAAAAAAAATTAAGCTGAATTAACAAGTCTTAGATCAGACGACTGAAAAAATTACAAATATGGTTTGATGTTGTATTTTGTTTTGTATTTTTTTCTTTAGCTGCTGTTTCAGGAGAAGAATCCAGGTTTAAAATATGAGTACACCATCAAGACAATCAAAGGCTCAGAAAATGAGGTCCCTGAACCCATTTACAGTTGGAGACATGGAGCGTGGACTGACTGCAGCACCACCTGTGGCCTAGGTTTGGCATTTTGTTTAACTGATCTTCAGTCACAAGTGTTTTAAGAGGATTTTAGCATTTTGATTGAATTGTAACATCTTTTTTTAAATTTTGGTGGGTGCTAGGGGACCAGCATCAGCCCGTGCGCTGTTTTGAAATGGATGTGGGTGTAGTGGATGAGTCTCTGTGTGACCCAGACATCCGTCCAGAAGACAGACACCGCAAGTGCAAGAATATGGAATGTCCTGCCAGGTGCGTACTCTCAGATGTCATTTTTATTGTTTAACTGTTTTTGTTGTTGTTTTGTTCCATCATAGTTATAGCTTTCATGACTTTGCAGTATATTTTACTGCCACAGTATAATGATTATATACAACGACAAAATTTATATTCCATGAGCTATTATCCAGAAGTAATAAAAATGTCTTCTAGATTTCTAAAATTCTTAAAAAGCTTCTTTCAGTGGTGTAAATTCATTCCGTCATAGAGAAGATGGGGATTTCTGATTGAATAATGTCTTTTTTTTTGTTTGTTTGTTTTGCTGCCACCATGCTTCCATTCAATTGAACTCCATCTAATCAAATTCAGTTAAATTCACATTAATTTGTTTGTTGCCCTTTCACAACAAAAGCCATTTTAGGGGCTTTACAAAGAAGACAAATCCAATACAGTCCAATCAAAGACAACTCAATAAAATCCAGTTATATTATATTATTTTCATTTTCAGTCCAGTTCATTCTAATTTAGTGAATTCGATTAATTTTAACAGTCCAGATTCAAACTTAGCATCATGCTAATTCATAAAAACAAAGAAAGAGCCCAACACTGTGTTCACTCAAATTAAATCTTCACTTTTCCAATACTCCACCCTGAGTTAGCACAACACAACAGTGGAGAGGAAAAAATCAAGTAAACAGACCTTTAAAAAAAAAAAAAAAAAAAAAGAAAAACTGTCAAGAACCAAAATCAGGAACAATGACCATCTGGTTCATCTGTGTGTAAGATGACAGAACAGAGAGATGAACAAACACAGTGAGATTAGTTACAATTTTAATTGAAATTATAATAAGAGAACAAGAGAGGTGAGGAAAGAGTCAGTTGCATCACAGGAGGTTTCTCAGCAGTCTAGGTCCATAGCAGCATAACTAAAGGGATGCTTCTGGGCACCTGAGTCTAACTTTTAAAGTCTATCACAAAGATTTAAGCCTAATCTTAATTCTTGTGTCCTGAACACTAACTGGGAACTGGTTGAACAAGACAGGAGCCTGAAAACGGAAGGCTCCCATTCTACTTTTGAAAACTCAAAGAACCACAAGCGAGCCTGCAGTCTGCGAGAAAAGTGTTCAGTTTCTTTGTTGTGCTTTCTATTTGAAGATGCTTAAAATGGAGTAGAGGCATTTCGGTCATGTCAGACCAATTAAATGTCGCTAGGTTCTAATTTGGGTGGAAAAACAATCAAATATGTCACACAAAGAAACTGAACAGGACTACTCCAGATGTGATAATAACCATCCTACAGCATCACATCTAAAGAGAAACATAGAGAAACAACTATCTTATGATGTTTAGTTTTGGAGTAAAGTTTAAACTGCATCACTCTATATTTGGAGTTTATAGAAGCTCTGTGTGGATGACAGACTTTCCTCCCACAAACCCAACTATGCTTCAAATCAGTTAAAGATAAGCAGTAAACAAATCACTGGGATATTTTTGTGGAGTTTTTATGATTTGACAATGTATAGCAACTCAGTTCTTTTTTTTTTTTTTTTTTTTTTTTTGGTAGTGACTGATATTTGTGTTTAAAATATATAAAGTACTGACATCAGTGGTCAGATTTATTGTCTTTTTAATTTATTTATTGCTGGTCACATCAAGTAGGAGTTCCATAAATCAGAATTTAGTCAATTCAGTTCAATTAAATTTTATCTATATAGCACCTATTAAAGTACAAATTGTGAAGTTACAATACTTTGTAGTTGAGTTGGGATGCAGTTCAACAGACACATGGATGATTTAGCTTTATTCACATCTGAGAGCAGCTCATGGAGGTCCATAGGAATGAAACAGTCTAGAGTCAGGTAAGGAGCCGAGGAAGTCACTGAAAATGAAGAAACACCCACAGCCTCTGCTGGGTGGGCCTGGTTGATTTCTTCTCTAATTGTGAAGATTTTACTGCTAAAGAAGCTCATAAAGTCTTCACTACTGAGAGCTCCAGGAATGCATGGCTCATCAAAGTTGTGACTCTTTATCAGCTTGGCTACACTGCTGAAGAGAAAACATGGGCTATTTAACATAATTACATGTAATAGCCAATAAATTAGAATGAAAACTACAATACCAGTGAAACTACAGCAAGAGGTTTTCAAAGTTGCACTGGTTTTGCTTCAGTACTAAACTTCAGATGAAGTATAAATGATACTAGTCTCTGTTTGCTGCCAGAGCATAACACAAGATAGTTGCCTGTTTGATTGTAACCAGTGCCTTGTTTTACCTTCTTTTCCCACCTTCCCTGTCACATCAGGTGGTGGGTTGGGGGTTGGCAGCAGTGTACCGCCACATGTGGAACGGATGGATTGAGGAAGCGAACCGTTCTTTGTGTCCGCACAGTTTCAGGGGAGGAAAGGGTTCTCCACCCTGTAGAGTGCAAGCATCTCCTAAAACCAAAACCGATGGTGCCATGCAACAGAGATGTACCATGTGGTCAGGAATGGGCTGTTGGTAACTGGGAAGAGGTAGGCCTCTTTGCTAGAACTTTATTTTCTTCTGGATAGCTTGTGTCCCTGTGGGTTCAGTGTTACTCGTCATACGCTTTTAAAACATGGATCTTTTTTGTTTCTGAGTTGATATACCCTTTGTGGGTCTTGTTTTTTTTTTCAGTGCCCAGTCACATGTGGAGGAAGTGTTCGTTCACGGACCGTTACATGCGCAGTGGCACCCACAAGGACATGTGACCCCTCAACCAAACCCAGGTCCAAATCACTGTGTGGTCTGCAGAGCTGCCCAAACTCTAGCCTCCGCAGACAACCAGGGGCTCCTCCTGGATATCGTCGGTTTTACCCACGCAAGAGCTACCCTACTAAGCATCCCAGTACACCCACATGGACTTCCATGAGCACCACAGCTGCACTCACAACAACCACCAAAGCAACTTCAACTACTTCCATTTCTGCCAGCACTTCCCTTTCAACCCACAAAACCACAGTCCCTGAAATCATTGATGCAGATGACTATGAGTTCAATGTTCTAGTGAGGAAAAATGAGGGGAAAAGAAAGAAAGTTTATCCTATTAAATCCAATTTTACAAAAAACGTCCAAAAAACAGCTGTTGAGATGGAGGAACATTTAGAAGACATGGAGGAGGGAAGTACACCAAATGGAGTGATCCAGACTCCAGGATACAATTATGTTGTTGTCGACAAGACAACAGAAGAGAAGAGGATTACTAACATGAATGTTTTTACCACAGCAACATCACTCAGAAGTGCTCTTCAAACAATTACACCAACTTCAAGCCCACTTACAACATACGTAACCAGAGCAGTAGCCACAACTCTTTACCCCACCCCTCTCACTAGTACACAGAGATGGGCAAAAACAACTCACCACACATTCAACCCCCGCACAGCTCCAAATACCACTCCATACAACCAGTGGACACAGCAAGCCCCACTGACCACCCCTATGTCTAGGGACCGTCCAGTCTCATCAAAAACTGGCATTCACACAAAGCAAGCTACAACAACAAGAAAGTCGTTCACCACTACTGCTGCACCGCAGTCCACAGTTACAATTGTTAAACTTAAGAAGTCTGCCATCACACCCAAGGAAAACAGTTCCATCTCTCGTGCTAAAAAACCCAAAGGTACTCAATCCAAGAGTCAAAACCAGCAACCAAGAAGTCCGAAGAGCAGCTCCAGTAGTGACCAAAACAAGCTGATGGGCAGAGAATCGGTCAGCATGGATGTCTTCTGGGTTGTGGGAAACTGGAGCGAGGTGCATTATGATTTTTTTTATTACCACATAGTCTTACTCTCTTAAACAGTGCAACCACAAAGTATTTACTTTAATTCTGATAATTTCCTAAAACATTCTATAACATTTTAAGACTGATCGGCAATCAATTGGCATCCTGGACAGAAACCGAAAAGCAATGTGGAAATTGCAAAAAGAGGGATTTCTTAGGTGGAAAGTAAAAACTCCATCCATGAAACTGAGCAAGACTTTAAACATATCTTAGGCACCAAGATTGGCTCTAGTGGCCATCTCACAGATCTCCCTGATAAAATGTCCAAAACATCATTTACAGAAACTACATTTACAATCCCTGCTTTCAATATAAGTTACTTCCATGCATGTTATACATGTTGGGTTTTTTTTTTTTAATCAATAAAAATTTAATTAAGGCTTAATTCATTCAGTAAATTCCCTTCTTTGTCCAGTGTTCAACCACATGTGGGATTGGAGCTGTTTGGAGAACAGTTGTGTGCAGTTCACACAATGATGAAGATTGTGCCAAAATAAAGAGACCTGAGCCTGCACGAACTTGTCACCTGCAACCTTGTGCCATGTGGCAAACTGGCATGTGGAGCAAAGTGAGTAACCTTAGATTTCCACCAGTCACTGAATCTGATAATCACTTATTACTTGTTAATTACATTTAATACTTAATTATAATACCCTTTAATGTTGTATATTTACAAAAAAAAAGAGAAGAAAACAGACTTTACCATGTTGCAGCTCATCAGGGATTTAGGTTTTTATTGCATCTAATCTTCTTCAGTGTCCAGATAACTGCACATTAGTGAGAAGGAGGTACCGTGATGTGCAGTGCATTGATTCTCAAAGTAAACGTCCTCTCAGACCTTTCCACTGTCAAGCTGTGTCCAGCAGACCTCTCAGCACCTTGATTTGCCCCCACAAGGCCTGTATGAACTGGAGTGTGTCACCTTGGGGACCGGTACGAGCATTCAAAACTCAATACAATTCTACTTTTGCTATTGATTTTATGGGTGAAAATGAAAAAAAAAGTGCCAATTTTCTGTTTAAGCTCACGTGCTGCATAGTTATGTAGATAGTTTGGAGATTTTCTGACTAGGTTTTTAAGAGATATGTTCTTAAGATTTTTGTCAGCATTTAATTTTATGATGTAGGAAAGCTAAGCAAAATGTGTTATCTCTATCAGTCAAAAATATGATTATTGTGGTTATGGATATATATGTAGGAAACATGTTTATTTGTTGACATTTTACAATTATTTTCAGCAACCTGTTTTCATTGCTTTATAGTTATCCTGTCACCACATGTGAAAACTACTAAATTATATTACAAAGTGATGACATTTTGGATCAGTTCATTTATCAGTTTTTAATATTTGGAATATTCATCCAATAAAACCATGAATAATTTAGATAAAAATGTAGAGGAAAAGTACATAAAGCTACCCCCTTTTCGACCTTACATTTTAGGTTTATTTTTTTTTTCCCCCCCTTCCCCTCAGTGCTCAGGCAGCTGTGGTGAAGGTATCAGAGAGCGACTAGTGTACTGTCCCGAGCCTCATCGCTGCAGCACCACTCTGAGGCCAAACAGCACAGAGTTGTGCACTTTAAAACCATGTACTCTTTGGAAAACTGAGGACTGGGAGGAGGTAAGGTCCACATTACACATTCAAGTTATCGCTGAATGTTTTTTTTTGTTTTGTTTTGTTTTGTATATAGAATCTTACTGAAGTGCCCCCATTATTGTTTGCAGTGCTCTGTGAGCTGTGGTGGGGGTCAGCAGCAGCGTGCAGTCAACTGTGTGAGTGAGGAGGATTCAACTGTAATGCCAAACAGCCTCTGTGAGCAGATTTCCAAACCAGAAACACTCAGGAAGTGCAATATGCAGGAATGCAAGACAAACTCAGGTCTGTATGCAAGAGTCTGTTTTTGTGTTTATCCGGCTTGCAAGAACATTTGAAAAGCAGATTCTGTACCAGCACACACATACATAATCATACAAATGTCCTGTTTCAAATTACTCTACTTCATTTGATTTAAAATTAGGAGTACAGGAATTCCCCAGACCCACAGATTGTTACATGCTGCTATTTTGTAGTCGTAGTTTGGTTAATACACAAGTTCTGCATACTCATTTTTGTTAACTCACTGGGAGTTTTTCCAGTAATAGACAGCCTTACCCTGTCCTAACAAAGCAAACATTTAACTTGGAAAAAAAAAATTGTGAACATTTTATTTCTGTGGTTTTTGGTCAGTGTTAGAGTTACACCAAGTCATAGGGATAAACTGAAGTCAGGGCTGAAGTCAAAGGTCAGACTGTCCAAAATGACTGGAAGTCAATGTCGCAGTAAGAAAACAATAAATGCATAAAACTATGATATTGCAAAATTGTGTATCTGAACATATGTCAAAACTTCAATTTTTCAAAATAACAAGCATCAGAGTCAGATTGTTTCACACCTACAGAATATACAATATTACCTTGTTAAGGCTGACTTGAAGCTCTGCTCTTTTTTTTTTTTTTTTTACGCCAGTTTGCAGGAAGAACACCATGTCCTCTCGCTTCTGTGACAAGCTGAAGCTTCTGGGTCGATGTTCTCTCAGGTCGGTCCAAAGACAATGTTGTCTCACCTGTGGAGTTTAACCAGGACTGGACACTTTTTAGCGACAGTGCTTAGTGCATCACCATGAAATTACTGGTATAAAGCCATGTCGTCATCCACAGACTGAGAAACCCACTGCTAATTCAAGCAAAACCCAAACAAAACTGGGTTTGACTGTGTTTTCTGTTTAAATGAAAATAGGTAAAAACCAAAACATTCTAAATGTAAAAAAAGACAGAAAAAATACTTATTATAGAATATTAAAGAAGCACAACTCAAAAATGACTAAAATGATTAAATGAAATATATTTCTGCCTGGGATTTCACATAAGACACAAGAAGATGAGATTTACATGCTAAAAACATGGAGGTTTCACTGTTTGAGGTAAAAATGGTTTGATTAGTCTTTGTCTAGCCCTGTGATTGACTTGTCCAGGGTGTACCTCAACTAATACTCAATGACAGCTGGGAAAGGCATCAAACCCCTACAAAACTGAACAGGACAAAGAAAGAAAATGGATGAGATAGATAATTTGCTAAAGTTATTTCTGGGTTAAAGGTGCTTTTATGATGTTATTTTTAAGGTGCTGTTGTAATTGAGGTGCTGATGATTCACAATTGAACCACTGACTTATCATTTATATATATACATATACATATATA
>JAOWBL010004524.1:0-11051 GCA_028564865.1 Zenarchopterus dispar | reverse complement strand
CAGGGGTACACCCTGGACAGGTTGCCAGTCCATCGCAGGGCCACATTCAAAGACAAACAACCATTCACACACACACTGTATTAACAAATGAAAGTCTGAATTATCTTGGGTTTAAACTGTTTGCAGAAACTCAGAAAATCGCTTCAGGATTTATCATTATTATTTGTATTTACTTTCATTTTCCTTGTTGTCCTAACTTTTTATTTATAGTTTCATAAAAACCAAGCAACACCATAGAGTAGGTAGCTGCAGGATTTTGGGATTGAACCAGCTAGTTTAATTCCTGGTTTACAGTGTTTATTTCAACCCAGAAAGTAAAACTGGGATAAGAAACATTCAGTGATGGGATTGAAATACGCACAAATCCTGCACAGTGTTCACAGAACGTGGGCTTCAGGTAGGTCATCTCTTGGAAGTTGTGGATGAACCCAGGGCCCATCTTACACTGGAGCAGGGGATTTGCCCGCAGAAAATAGGCAATCATCTCATCCTTGCTGATCAATCCATCCCTGGGAAAAAGATACAGAGGAAGAGGGAGATGAGATCAGCAGACAGAAGACCACATGCAGCTGTTTCTTGATCCAACAACAGAGATCTGTCCTGCTGCTCCTTTCACATCCAGCTCACACCTCAGCTAAGGCAGACCTTCTGTCTGTACGTGCAAGACATCAAACAAGAAGCCTTCATATAAAAATACCACTGGAGACCACTAGATGTTACCTTCAACAGCCTGATTATGAAAGCACTTCTCATCTCAGGTTTATGGGTCATGGCTGGGGACATGGTTGACAAGATGTTTATTAGAAACAGGATGCTTTCCTTCTTTCTTAATGGAGAACATGAGTCAAAATTCTTTCAATAGCTGTTCTATCAATAGCTTATACAGATGGAAAACAGCTCACTGCTGGAATTTGAGAGGTGATATACAAAAACTAACTAAGGAAATGTGGTTGAACTAGGGCTTTTTCCTCTTTCTGGTACTTTGCCAGAGGAAACTGCAGGCTGAGAACTACCCATCCATCTATAACTCCTTCTTCCTATTCAGGGTCATGTGAAGCCCATCTCAACTGTCTTTGGGCAGGGATACACCCTCCACAGGTCATCAGTTCACCCACACACTCATTCCTATAGGCATCTCAAAATCACCAATTGACCTGATATTCATGTTCTTGTACCGTTGGAGTACCCAGAGAAACCCATGCAAACACAGAGAGAACACGTAAACTCCACACAGAAAGACCCCTGCTGGGATTCAAACCAGTAACCTTCTAGCTGTGAGGCAACAGTGGCTGCAGTGAGTTGTTTCTTAAAGGTGACAGTGACCCTAACAACTCACTGATCTTTGTCCAAAACGCAGAAAGAGTCGAGGAAGGGGAAGTTAGCAGCGATGCTCTCGAAGTCTTCTTGTGAAATGTAACCATCATGGTCATGGTCATAATTCCTGAAGACAGACTTTTAAAGAGAGGATAACAAACATGTCACATCTGTCCATGTTTCTCTCTCCTGCAAGCATCATCTGAAGGCAGACGTGGTCTTACGTACATCCACCACCTTGCGGATGTGTTTATTGACCACGGACGGGTCTGGTTTGGTGGTGACACCAGAGGCCCAATCCAGCGGGGCCAAAGGCTTGTTGGTAATTGTTGGGGAGGTAGGCTGTGAAGACAGATAAAAACATATGTTAGCTTGGTCAATACAGTCTAACAAATCTCTCAGATTGCAAGTTTATTCAACCATCACTTTGACTGAAACGTACCATTGTTTTGGGGTTACGTGGTTCTCGCAGCAATGACAGCTCATAAATCTCATCTTCTGTGTAATAAAGGTCTAAAGAAAGCTGAAAAACATGTGCATTTTGATATAAACTGCTCAAATACAAATGAATAACTGTAAGATTATGCTTAATACAGCAGAGTGAAGTTCCAGCAGTGGTCCGGTCATTGCTGGTCATAAACAACCAGGATCTAAGAGTGTTTCTTAACACTTAGATCAACGTTGGACAATGACTGACTTGTGGAGTCAGTATATTGTTTTCTATGATTCAATGGTTTGCTTAAGAATATTTATAAAAGCCTCCATTAGTGAATGAATTAAGTTTATTCAAACAGGACAGTGTCGACATTTCTTCGTCATGTGACTCTGGGCATTTCAATTTCTGGGTAAAAGCTTAATGATCTAATATATGTATATCAGAAGACTGATGTACATATATTGTCTCCAATCCAACTTCCTTCCAGCAGTTTTGAAAATCTGGAAAATGAGTTGTCTGCCAAAGAAATGGTAACCATGTGTCCCGTAGCCTGACAACATTAACACATCATGAGAACATCAATGTTCAGGGTTGTTTCTCATCTGAGGTTGTGGGATCACTTACAGTTCTAGCCAAAAACACTGTTGTGAAGAAAGAACAGTGTTTAAGTGTCCCTGAAGAGGAGCTTCTTTCAACAATTTGGTGGTGATACACCCAAAAAGGCTCAGAGATCCTGGTCAAAGATCAGTTTTGGATCTGTGACCAGGAGTTCTGAGCCTGTTTAGATGTATCTCAGTAGGTCTTCATCTCATTTTAAACTTCCAGGATCTTAATTTCACCAAGAACCTGCAATCAAACCTCAGAAAGCATGTGGACAAGCAGAGGATTGCAAATTGTGATCAAGTCAGACAGACCACTACAATAAGAACAGAGCTCCACCAGTCAGACGTTAACCCAGAAAATGCTATCCAGTTTGCCCGAGCGAATTGCAGAAATTTTGAAGAAGAGTCAACACTGTAAATTTTAACCTTAGGTCTCTGATTTGGTTTTAGATAAACTGAAGTTAAAACCAGAAAACAAATCCATTTGTCAGTGACATATTTCACTCCCTCACCGTCAGCAAATAGATGAGGTCCATGTTGGGCTCCACCTGTGCAGCAGCACTCTGCAGTGACACCAGCTCATTGAAAGTCATGTACAGCTGGTGCATCTTCACAAGGTTCACCTCATTACTGTCACCAACCCAGTCAGGAAAGACCACATGAACAGCAATCAGGTCCTTGAGGTGCACGCCCAGGATGGGGATTTTGAATCCCTGACACTTGTTGAAGGCCTTTCGGTAGCAAGAGTAGTTGTTGATGGAAGAGACCAGCTCTGTCATCTCGCTCCAGATCTAGAACCACAAAACATTTGGACCAACATGGTGGTTAAGACACACTGCTGTGGTGGTTGATGTGAGATAGATGGCTTTAATGAGGTGAGCAAAATCACACTAACAGAAATTTAGACTTCTGGGTAGAAATGCTTCAAAAACCTATAGATAGTAACACAATGGCATACAAATGTAGGCAGTTCTTGCCTGCCATCAGGACAACCCAAGCTTCTGAGTCACAACCACAGCACATCACACATGGACCTGTGAAACACATCTAACTTCCAAACGCAAATAGCAGGAGGAATCAGATTTCTCCAATCTTAGCTTCCCTTCAGTGGCTTCCTTAAAATTCTTCTTCTAAAGAAAACATAACAGATGTACCTGGTACATCAGGTACATCTGGACTAAACCCTAGTGTCTCTTTCCTTTATTCTTACATGTGTTCGTCCTCCCCAAGTCTGAATAAAATAAGCAAGAATCTGCATTTATTCAGAAGGGTTGAGCTTGATTCTGTTTCCTTTTGTCGTGTTACAACTTCTATCTTGTAAAACTGCCACCTTATTCTCATGATATGAGTTTTTATACAGTTTCAGTTTTGTTACTATTTTTTGTGAAAAGACTACTTTATTCTGGTAATATCATTGATTTATTGTCATAAATTTACACATTTATTGTTTTAATTTCAGATATAATACTCCCTCAACATGGTCCTAACTCTTTGTTTTTATCCAGTTCAATATTTAGTCATAATTTTCCAGTCTGAGATCAATAAAATACATCTATTTAATGTTTTATCTAGTCTAACTAACACTATTAAACAAACTGAGGTAAAGTTCAATAGAAGAACATGATCAGTCATGATGGCCCACAAACATATGACTGCTGACTTTCCGGCAGCTGTCAGGAACCACCAAATAAATGTGCAGTCCAAGCCTGGAGCTGACCTACCTTCACAACCTCTGGGGCCAGGTAAGCGTGGGTCTCCTTGAGTCGAGAAATGGAGCTGTGGCTCAGTCCTCCGACCACTGCCATCAGAGTGTTGAAGTTCTGCAGCTGCAGGAGTTTCTGAACACAACACAGTAAAATGCCTAGTTTCCACTTTTTGTTACCAGTCTAATTGTAACAATATTTGTCATTTACTTTCCTATGCCATTTCAAAGATTCAGAAAGAACAAACTTCAGGAATATTGGTTAAAGTTTCATTTTTCCATTTCTAAAGCCCTAAAAAAAAAAAAAAAAAAAAAAATTAATACATTAAAACAAGCCCAAATCATCAACACTCCATCACCATGCTTGACAGTGAGTTTGAGGTGTTTTTTTTTTTTTAAATGCTTTGATGCTGAAATGCATTTAGTTTTTCCAGTATGGCTCTTAGTACCAGCATTAAACATCTCTGCTTTGGTCGCATCTGTCTATTGGACATTAGTCCTGAAAAAACAAAAATATGAGAAGCAGAAGAAACTATGGATGCTTGCTTTGAGGTGAAACTTCACATCTGGACCACCATTATTACACCTCAGTGATGTGTAGTGGACTGACTGCATGCACATGGGAACTGCGCCACAACTGAATGTGTTTATATCTGCAAAGTCCAAGCTGGTGCACGGAAACCATGTAGGAAGCTTAACAACATCTTGTCTGCAGGATTGGACTCACTGCCATGCCAATGTACTTTGAGACAAAACTTTTGACTCAGCACTGTTGTACATGAGATCATTGGGAGATTTAACCAGACGTCTTCAAAAGTAGTCCATAAAATTCTCTGCAGCACGCTATTATAGCAGATAACGGTATTAAAAGCTTTCATCGACCCCTGGACCGTCTCAACACTGCCCATCATAGGCATTAGTGATCTGTTCCTGTAATACCAGTGGATACGTAGTGGAGAAGCTCTTTGCTTCAGAAGAAGATGTCATGAAATTATTATTAATCCCCTCCATCATTGCTGAGCTGTTTTACACAAAACATGAAGGACTGTGAGTATTTCTATGCTCGTATACTGGGGTGTATTAGTCTGAACAGTATTCACACAAATAGGGCTGCAAAGCGGCTCAAAATCTCTGGTAACCTTATAGAAACATTCCATGGGAAGTAAATTGGGATCATTTTGGAAATATTTCACTTTGACAACTTTCCATGAAAATTTGGAGGAAGATATATATGAAATACCATTTTTGCTTTGATTTGCAAGCAGAACTTTGTCGATTATGGATTATTTCACTCAAAAAAAAGCTGAATATTCATAAAATGAAAATGAAAAAATGTTAAATGATGTTAAATTAAAAACCTTTCCTTCTGTATTGGCTGTGGTGAAACACATCAAATGGTGTAAATGACATTGTTTCCTAGAAAAAAGATTAGGAAAAGCCTCTGAAAAACACTGATGGGGTGCAGGATGGTTGTTAAATAAGGTATTTATGTAAAGAACTGGAATATCTGGAAGGGATTTTCAGTCGAAGGCTAAACAAATAGATAATCCCTAGTAAATCGCTTTATGAAATATGTTCTATATGACAACACAAAACATTGGGGAAAAGGTAATAAATGAGCCAGCATTAGCTGGAACCATGCTAATATAGCCCCTTAAATAATGAAATGGGGTTAGCTCACTTATATTTAGTGCATACCATTTACCGGCTAGTGTACAAGCACTGATCTTATGTTCAGTTAAATTTACCAGATAGAAAATATCCTTATGTAATTAAAAGCACTTGACTCAACACAAGTTCTTGTCTGGAAGATACCAGAAATGATCTGTTATGGAGAGGTGATCAGGGCTTTAAACCTCTTTAGTTGACCTCTTTTTATGCTAAAAGATGCTTTTTTTAAAAAAACACATTTAAGAACCTTTTGCATAAATTGAATTATAATGCCTTGATTCCTGATAACCCTACACACATGTGGATATGAAGTTTCATACACTTCAAAGAGTGAGAAGAGCAAGTTCAGCAGGAGTAGAAGCCTTTTTCTTTCTTATGTCCTTTCACAGAAGTTGATAGGACATAAGAAAAAGGACTCATGCGGGTCCTAATGCTCACAACCTTATTCATAAAGGAAACTCAAGAAGTGCTTTAGCCCGAGTCAAGTCACAAGTCCTTAAAATTAGGGCTCAAGTCAGACTTGAGTCTGAGTCCTGGTCTTGAGAACTACATGTCTGGGATAAATCAAGTCTGTGACTGTAAGCTGAAGATCTGTATTTGGACCAAGAAAAATGTAACAAAGGTGTCGCATGGTTTTAGCAGTGTTGGGTGAAGAGGATGGTAGCAGAGCAGCATCTGTTTGTCAGATAAATCACCTTTCTGAAAGTGGTCAAATAAAAGTGGTCAAATAAAAGTGCTCTTCATGTGCGTGGCTTGTCTGCATTACCTGAGCCACATGGATGTATTTGGTGATAACCTCTGCGCGGGTCTGAGGTGTGAGCTTGCTGAGCACCATCAGCTGGACCCACTGCGAGACACCGTTGAACAGAGCAATGGAGCGCTCCAGGGTCGGGTTGTCCACTAGGCAGCCATGCACCACGTAACTCTGGTAATCAGTGAACTGTTGATGAAAAGCAGCTATTAATCACACCCCAGTATCTAGCTATCAAATTATTCTTCAAAGCTGTAGAGGCTTTGCAGATATAGGTATTCCAATCATTCCTCAAAAAAAGCCAGTTTGGACTTTGGTGATTGAAATACTTATGAATGGACAGACAGGACAAACAACTAAATTGGGTTTCCATTAGCGAGAGTCAGGGGTAAAACCTGGTAGGCTGAAGCTGTAACAGGGCCGACCTTCTCATCCAGTCTTTATAACATTTTTGAGCCACTAAGATCTACTGACTTGGCAAACTACCACTTCATACCACTTGGTGGTGTTAAATTCATCACTTTTGTTTTTTTGTAAAAGCCAACAGATACAGGGAGAAAAAGATGAGAAAGAAGAAAAAAGAAAAACAGACGTTAATGCTGAAGTCAGTGAGATGGCTTCACTGATGGCAACATCCCAGCTGAATAATGCCATCTCCTGTCTACAGCAGATCCAATTATCCCCGAGTCAACACCAGTCCTCACCCAGCAGTCTAACTGCACTGAAGTACCTGAGTCCAGACAAGAACCTGTTCAGGTACCATTTCTGGTAATGGAGGCTCACACCCACACTCAAGGCCACATAAATCTACCCCAGACCTCTGCTAATGGAAACCAACATCTATTCTTGTCTTGGGGATGTTGCAAAAAGATGCTCCCACCAGTGAAGGAAAAGCTGTGCTGTTGTTCAAAGTTTTAACCCACCAGGGGCACCAATGGGCTCTGCAAATCTCAGGACTTTTTCTTGTTCCTGCTACATTTTTTGTTTTAAAAAAAAGTTCATATTATGACTTAATAGCAACAGCAGACATCTAACACAGCGATAAAAATCTTTGATACATTTTGAGATGGATTAACTAGGAAGTTGCTGTGATGTCACATCCTGTCAAACACTGAATAATGTTTTAAGTTCTTCATTACTTTAGACGTCTGTTTCATCCATCCATCCATTTTCTAAACCCGTTGTTCCATTTGTGGGTCACGGGGGTCTGCTGGAGCCTATCCCAGCCCGCACATCTGTTTCATGTAAAAAAAAAAAGAGGTAGTTCTGGGAATCGTAGCAGCAGGTTTTCTTTACCTCCATTTCAAGGGTAAATAAACACACGACATTCCCTCATTTTTATCACAGTTCTAAAAATGCATCACACGTGTTGATAAAAGTCATCAAAAAGTAAAAAAAAGGTAAATGGAAATCATTCAAGGTCACGCAGCTTCACAGCACAGCTCTGCAGCCGGTGAGCGCTTTCCCAGGACAAATCAATGCTGCTCATGTTCACCCACCTCTGCACATTTGAAAATGATCAGTATTTTTAAAAACACACAATGTCAAGCTGAAATACATCAGCTACTAAGTGTATTCCGCAAACACGACGAAACCCTTTTTTCTTTCACTTTTCAGAGGAAGTAACCCACGTCTGCCACGACACAAGTGGAGGCCAGCTTTTCTAAAAGCACCAGCACAACACCCGACCATCACAGACCTGGCTCAGCTTAGGGAGGAGTGGTGGCCTAGTGGTTACAGAGGTGGGTTTGGGCGTGGAGGACCCAGGTTCAATCCCCTGGGTTAGGCAAGCTGCTATGGGCCCCTGAGCAAGGCCCTTAACCTGTAACTGCTCTCTGGGTGCTTCAGCAGCCCACTGCTCCTAGTCTAACTAGTGATGGTTAAAAGCAGAGGACAAGTTTCAGTGCATTTCATAAGATATGTACTGACAATATATGGATTATCCTTATCCTGGCTGCTGGACTCAGAGACTGGTCCCAGCCTGGATGGTGCTTTTCTTATTTGGTCCTGGGGACCTAGGTCTTACAAAATAAATAACTAAAAACACAGCTACAATTCTGATGAATTTAACCACATTTATCTGAATGCATCAGAGTCTCTGGACAAGGTTAACATGAGGTTCTTTTTCTCAGGGTAAAGTCAAGAATCAGCCTGCCACACCTTCCCTCAGCCCTGATGCACTGCACTGACCCACATGTCACCTCCTGCAGGTGGAAACCTCACTGAAGGTGTTTCAGGCATGTCCAGCTGGAAGGAGACCCTCAGCAAGACCCCGGACCTGCCGTCCATTTCTGTGTTTTTTTTAATTTCCTTTCACTTCCTTACTTGTATTAATTTGCCCATGCAAAGTTGCTTTTTTTAATGTGCAGAAGATTGTAAATACAGAAGTTGATGTTCACTGACAAATTACCTGATGTTGATCTAAAAAGAAATATCTTGAGCTCATAAAAATCAGACATTTAGGCAAGTCAACCTAAATGTGAGACTTATTTATAAGGCTTTTCTAGTTGTTAGTACCGATAATGTCTTGTATTAATCCAAAAGGTGTTTGCTGTTCCACCTGAGCGGTCCAACATCACTACTGCTCTTTTTATTTCATCTCAACAACATTCCATGACAATCCCTAACCCCTTCACGGAAACCGTTAAACTTTACAACTGGACATACTGATATCCTCCGGATAGACTTGAACTCCAGGAAGGTGAGATGCTCGGCCAGCTCCATGGGCTCCAGGTGGTCGAACAGCAGCGATGCTTTGCCTTTCTTTGCCTGCTTCTTCCGCTGCGTCAACTTCCGCATCCAGTCGTACGACGGACTGCAAGGAGAACAAGTTAAAAAAGGAAAACGAAAGGAGATTAAAAAAGGATTGGGCTTTTCTTTACTGTCATGTAGTGCAGGTTTTAGTTGCGATGTGGTTCTTTGTGGCTGCAAATCAAGAAGTGAACTCAGGAATCCCTCCAGCTACTCAGGCCTCCAGACCAGGTACTTCCACACTTTGGTTTAGGAATAAAATAGTCATTTTCAGGTGGTGCTGGCATCCTTTTGAGAAGCAAATACTTTCTTGTCAATCTCCTTTATTCTTTTTGAGATGCACTTTTGAAGAAAAGAAACTACAGTGTTTTGTTGTAGAGTAAACTAGTCAAAAAGTGCAAACTACACTGTTTCCCATAGTTGGAATAATTTTGTCTTCCTCGTTTTATTTACTACCATTTCATTGGAAGGTTTTAAAAAATGTTTATTCCAACACTGCAGTCAGGTTAGGTTTATTGCTTTTGACTAATAAAATACAGTTAACTAATTAGCAACAATTAATATTTTTCCGTGAATCTGGAGTTTCTTATAATACGAAACCTTTTTGATGGAGTGCTGAAATACTGTTGTTCATAAAAGGATTATTACCTTGTTTTTCTGATAATTGACCAAGGCTGTTAACATGTTATTGCATTAATGTCTTATATTTTTGTCATATTGTTGGACTGCCTTGTAAAACATAAATAAAAAAAGAATGCAATGAGTTACAAATCTCATAAACTCACATGAGTTTATCAAATTTGAAACACAGAGTAAGTAATTTTCCTGTTTTATGAAAAATATTTGGCCATTTTGAATTTGATGGCAGCAACTCAAATGTCTCAAAAAATTGGGTCATGAACAAAAAAGACTGGAAAGGAAGTGGTACTAAAAAAAAAACAACTATACACCTGGAGGAACAATCTACAATTAATGAAGTCAGTTGCCAACGGGTCAGTGAGATGATTGGGTTCAATAAGATTTTAGAGATGGAAGAAGATTCACCAATTTGTGGAACAATTATAATGCTCTTCAGTGTGCAGTTATGAAGAGTTTGAGTATCTTTTCATCTGCAGAACATCAAATAATCAAACGCTTTAGAGAGTCTGGAACAATCTGGTGTAGGGGACCAGACAGCAGATGAGAACTGAATGTCCCTGATCTCCAGGTCCTCAGGCACCATCGCATTAAAAAGAAGATTGTGTCATGAAATCACTGCTTGAACTGAGGAAGCTCTGAATACAAATGGTTGCGTCATCCACAAACGCAGCCTCCAGCTCTACCGCAGAAAGAAGAAGAAGCCACATGTGAACACAACCACAAACATGTCTTCTCTGGACCCACGCTCATTTAAAACGTAGATGCAGTGGAAAACTGTCCTGTGATCAGGTGAATCCAAATTTAAGATTGTTTTGTGAAACTATTTTTAATTTATTTATTTAGTTGGGACAATGCATGTTAATGAACATACATGATACAACATGACTGTAAACACACCGGGTTGTAGCAGTTGTCCCAAGAGCTGGGGTCACAACCTCAAATGCTTTGGAATCAACCTTATATACATGTTTTTTGGACTGTGGGAGGAAACCAGAGTCCCCGGAGAAAACCCACCCAAGCACGGGGAGAACATGCAAACTCCAGACAGACAGACCTGCTGGGAGTCAACAGTGCTAACCACCAAGCCACCGCGCTGCCCAAACTATGGGCATGGCGACCTTCTAACTAAAGAGGAGAGGGACCGTCCTGCTTGTTATTCAATTCAATTCAATTCAATTCAATTCA
>JAOWBL010004523.1:0-11053 GCA_028564865.1 Zenarchopterus dispar | reverse complement strand
CACACACACACACACACACACACACACACACACACACACACACACACACACACACACACACACACACACACACCCTGAGATATGCACCTTGAACTCCACAGGAGCCAGGATTCCTTCTGGATTCCAGGCTGCGTTTTCTTCTGTGAATTTCTGTGACAGCTCTCGGATAGATAACGTGTGGTTCTGGAGCTCCTGCAGCATCATTTGGAGATTTCTGGACAGGTTCAATGAAAAAGTGCCCCTCCGGGAGGGAGAAGAATCCTGTCTAAATAAAAAATAAGTAAAATTACACAAAAATGACATTGGAAAGTGTGCACTCACGGCATGTTTGATCATATACTTAGATACCACAGATGACCCAGTGTCAAAATGAGATACTATAATGTTTATGACCCCTGCAACAAATCACCAACAAGAGCAGAGTTTCACTTACTTTCACACTTTTAAGGTGAGAAGGTAAACAACCCCTTTTAAAGTGTCCTGAAACAACCACTCCACATCAATTGCCATCAGGGTGGAATCTACCTTTAGTCATCAGATCTGAATATGAGCCTTTTTCCTTCCCTCGGGCACATTCTCCGTCTGCAGCAGTAATACAACAACTCTTTCCTAACTATGCCATGCATGTTCTTACTGGTGCATGCTATTCTCAAGGTGATTACCTGGGTCTGAAGGTGAACACACACACACATTAATACACAGTCTTTGACATGAATACAGAAATGTGGAAATGCTGCATATGCATGCACACTTACATTTAGTAAATTTCTAATCACGCTGGTTATCACATCCATTAAGAAAGATGCAAACTCCAGACTGAGGAAACAAGTCACTAAACTGATTATGTTTGGGGGGGTGTTTGTTAATAGGTTTGGCATCAAAATGAGTTCAAACGTGCCCAGGCTTTTCTAGGATGAACCCCTCCCTATTCCTTAAACCAGCTTAAGAACAAGAAGTAATGAGAGGGACATATAACACTTCAAATAGCTAAATGGATAGAAAGAGGAAAGTCTGCAGTAGTACAACCAAACACATAAATACTTTTTAAACATTTTTACTTTGCTGTAAAAGCTGTGTTTCAATAATTCAGAGTTTAGAACTAGTCTGTCATATGTGATTCTTAGTTTACTGCCGTGTTTTTGAGGAGCCAACTGCAGATGTGGAAAATAAAGTCATGCAGTGCTTACAGTTTAGTTGGTTGTGGTTCTGGGGATCTACCCTGCTGTTTTTACACTGTTCAGCTTTCTGGGTCATCCTGACAAGTTTAACATGTGTTTCTCACAGGGTGAAACAAAACACCAAGTTCACTCATTGCAGATTTCAAAAAGTACAATTCAGGAGTCCCTTTGGAAAGACTATATTACACAAGTATTTAGTGTTAATGTACTGGCATATACATTTTTCTGGATTGTTTTCTCATCATAAACCACACTCACTGCAAAAATGAAACAAAGTCCTCTCTGTGTGCCTGATTTTTAGATATCTTTTGTGCAAACTCAAATGTAATACTGAAAAAGGAGCTCTCCAGCATTGACTCAAAGTGTGGCTTTCTGCCAAAGCTTCCAAAGCTGTGGTGGACTCATCTCCAAAGCATGCAGGCTGATATGTCTACATTCAGCTGGGAAAGTTTCCCAGAGGCCCTGTGCAGAGACCACTCAGCTGATTTAACTGTTGTTACATCTCTGTGTGACAGTAATAATACACTGATTAACCATAACAAGACCACTGAATTAAAAAATAAAAAATAAGATTAACACTGCTCATCTTTTGGTCCAATATCTCTCAAGGGAAAAACCTTCATCTGGGCATTCACATTTGTGACCCAGACACTCGCAACCTACCTAAACATATTTACAGACCTGTCACCAGTGTAGTCAACATGGCTGGGTGAGAAATAGTGAATATTTATAATGTTATGACTGATTTGTGGGTATATTACCTTCTTTTGCTTTCACATTGGAATCATTTTACTCCAAGACAAGATGGTGTACGAAAACATATTAAACATTTAATTTTTTTCATTTTGTGTGTGTGTTACTTAACTTTTTTTCATCTCTGTATCTATTTGTTGAAGGTTAAACTTTGAGTGAGTCCCAGCTGACAAAGACAGGAGGTGGAGTGCAGATCAACCAAGAAGGAATGCTAAAGAGAGGCCCTTTCAAAACTCAGACTGTTGCTCTGCATGATATGTATGATGTGCATACCAACTGCAGGCTTACCAAGCACAACAACTTTGCTTGTACAATGTAGTTAAGGTGTTTCTTGTGATCCTTAAATTACCATGCACATATCTTCTCTGATGTCTCTGCTGTGCAAACAAAGACAACTTGAAATCATGCCAGCGAATTGTGTTTTTTTAAAAAAATCTCCATAAATGGAAAACTACCCTGAATGCTCCATCAGCTGTGACAGTCTCAGACAGAAGTTCACTTTTGCCACCTCTTCTCCCTCCTTCACCTCTTTCCCATCTCCTCCACTTCTCCATAAACCACCCCACTTTTGATCCTGAGGAAGCCTGCTGTTTTGGTGTGAGGTGCCAGAGCTCAGGGAAGCTACCATAACACAGGTCTGTGTTCTAAATACACCGGCCATGTGGAACTGTTTTACTTCTTTTTCCTCCTGTGGGTTTTGGAGAGCAGGCCAACTAGGCCTGAAATAAAGTCACCACTGTTACACAGCCTTTGGCCTTCGTAGTGATTAAAAGGAGAGGTGGGGTCTGATGGTGCTCATTACTTCAGTTTGACAAATCACAACAATTTTCAAGCTAACAAACTTGCATTTATTATAGCTTAAACATTAAAGGTTGTAACAAGCTGATTTTTCCCCTCAATTCTTAAATGTCAAAAGATCATTATGCATGAGAGCTAATTTCTTTTTTAGAGGTCAAAGCCATTATTTCAATTTTTCAACATGCTGAGGAAAATACCTTTATAATGGGCCTGAACTTGCATGTTCTTGTTTGTCCTCAGGGAGGACAAATGACTCCACAGAGAAAGTTTGTTTAAATTGATGGTTTTCACATAAAACATTTAAGAAAGCACTAGAAATTCTCTGCCCTCTATAGATAAAAGGGAAAGGCAACCTGGATGACGTAAAGACAAAACATATGGTAATGCATACAGTAAAAACAGATGGCATTATTTATTTGCTCGGGCAACTGGACAATTATTTCTACAGCCAGATGCAGAATATTAAGCTGGCATGATGTTCATGTGTTTATTTTGTGTATTAGATTGGTGCTTTACAGGAATTAGAAGTATGATTCTGCTCTGTCATCTGTAACCTGAACTGTCTCTGGGAGATATAAGATTTAAGCTTTTTTCACTCGAGAAACAGTACCTAAACGAGGTGTGTGTGAGAACTGAAATGACTGAGTGAGTGTGGAGCAGGTTACTCTCCAGATAATTCATAGAAAGTGAGTGTGTTTGCCAGTGGATCACATGTTGATAACTATGTGTGTGTGTGTGTGTGTGTGTGTGTGTCCACCTGCACACCTTTTCTACTTTGTCATTATTGCAAAAACATGTGTCTTGATATAAACACAAAAAGTCATTCTCAGCCAGCAGACACATCCACTTTCCCCCACCTGCAGTTATCAATTTAAAAAAAACCAAAAACTTAAATTTCTACATCTTACTTTTTGCATCATGTCTTCTGTAAATTATACCTATATGCCACAGTTTTCTATGATTCCTCCACTTGTGAAGGAATTTGGCCCTTTAATACCAAAATTTGCATAATATGATACTCTGATCACTTTGTGACAGCAGTCGCGATAAGCCCACCAAGTTCTATTTTGGGATCATAAAGTACGAATCCTACATTTGCATTTGTTTTTCCTCTTCTCATTGTATGTCTTTCCATCCTTTCATACTTGTATTGATAATAACAAAGACACGTCACATGAAGACCACAGGAAATCCTCACCAACCAGTGAACCACAGAGTCTTCATGAGTGTGTTGCAGAGTCAATCAGTTTCACCTGGCTGCACCTTTTCTTATTTGTTGTTGGTGTCTCGTGCCTATTCTTTCTGGGGTTTACTCTTGCTCTGGATTATTTATTGAAAACAGACAGCCTCCTTTTATCTTGTACATGGTCAAAACTGGCAATTGTGTTTCTGTAAAGTAAAAATATTTTTGTACAGTTGTTTAAACAAACTACAAGACGTTTGATGACATCACTTTAGGTAAAAGGGGGATTTCCACTTGTGCTTTGCATTTCTTAGAATAAAGGATCCTTTGATTAATCATGAAAACTGTTAGTAGCAGGCTATTTTCCAAAAGACGACAGGCTGCAGATAATGTAAACATCTCAGAAAGAGATAATGTAGACATCAGATTTGTGAGTCACAGCATGATTATCCATAACAGAAAAAAAACCCCCAGCACTTTAAAACACAAGAGCTCAACTGTATTATCTATAATTTGAACAACTTGAAAAGCAGACTAATAGCACTACTGAAATTTACTCTTTGTTTGACAATGGTTTACATCAGCAAGACAGGAATTATTGTTGGATTACATACAAAAATAAAAAAATAATGATAAATAATAAATTCTGTAAGGCATCAGTTTGCATGTGAGGTCTACAGTCTTCTTGTAGTTTCCTTCAGCTTTCTGATTGTTTAGACATTATGATTTCTACTCTCTGTTCCAAACAAAATAATTATCACTTTTTTTTATTTTAAGCATTCTTCCTTCTCTCTGTCTCCTGAGGGTGAATGACCTCTCTGCAGCAGGCAGGATTTCCCTCCCACATCTGTCTGGCGGAGTCTCACTGTTTAATGGTTTCTGTGCTCTTCTGGCAGCTATAAACCTTCTTTCATGGCACAAAGCAGCATGATACATCCTTGTGGCTCCCCATGTAGGTTTGGCAAGATGGGACAAAGACTGGGGCAAAGATGGCTTGAAGAAAAAAAGACAAACTAAAAATGATGAGTTTAGTGAGATTAGTAGGTTTTAGAAAAAGTGTTATATAAGGCTACATATTTCCTTATGAGGTCACATGTAAATGATGTTGGGCTGGCTTGCTTTTAGTCACACGTATCAGATGAAGTGCATTTACTAGATTTGTCAGGAAGAAGTAGTGAAATCCACTCAAATGTAACACTGAAACTGAAGGAAAGTCCCTGCAGGAGAGAAATTCCTGCTGTCATACATTCAAACACAACACAAAAACTGAATTCTTAAGCTTCAAAGTGACAAATCTAATTATGTCAGAAACAGAACAATTCTCATTTTCTCCACCCCTTGTAGGTATAAATTGTAGATCATTTCCAAACCATGTGGCAAATAAAGGTATTAAAAGAGCAAAAGACATCCCATAAATTTATCCAAACACTTTCATATGGTTCACATGTCTTTTTGCAATGAAAATTCTTCATGCATTGTTTTTTCATATCTCTGCTGTCCAGCTGACTTTTACTTTTGCTTCTTTGTAGTTGAGCTCATCATCTGATTAGAAACACTACAGCCTCAGTTAAGTCGCGCAACTTTAAAATATGACTCAGTTTTTCTTTCTTTCTTTTTTTGGTCCTTCCATCTGTCAAAACTCATTTTTCCTTACAATAAAACATGCCAGAAGTTATATCTGCAGTTCTCTCTTTAGACAGAACAAAGAGACAGTATAAATAGAGAACTGTAGATATTTCCTGAAAGTACAGACAGCAACATGTGAGTGAATGAATCAGTGAGGGTGAAAGTAAAGAGGAAAACATCTGAAAGATGAAGGAAGACAGAGGGTCTCATGTTGGCTGGAAACCAGTGAGTGGTCAGCAGAGTCTGCAAATAGTATCAGGAAGTCTTTGAAGAGAAAACTAACTTTCAGGTGGAAAGCTGACTTCCGAAGCCACACTTCCCCAGAGTGATGACCCCTTTGTTGTGCTATTTTTTTTAAAGAAACAACTTTTTTTCCAAAAGCTAGCAGTGTGATTAGCCTGACCATTTTCTCAGTAAAGTAAATGTCTTACCAATCCTTTGCAGGTGCTGATGGCAGCTGTTCCTCTCACATCAGGGCCTTCTACAATGCCAAGGAGGTGGCAGGAATTCCCCTTGGAGAGATGATGCTCACTCCTGTTGGGACTGCCATTCCTCCTCTCCAGAGTGTAGTCATTTGAAAACAGATGGTCATTTGCTGTCAAATTGAACATTAAATTGCGACCCTTGTAGTTGATCTTGTAGTAAACCTGTCCCTTTGGAGACAGGCCTTGCAGGTCACGCCTCACTCGTTCACCATTAAAATGGTGAGACAGATGGTGGGAGATAAATTCTCCATCAGCTCTGGTTTTCACCGGGTGGACAACAGACAAATCTGACCCTGAGTGGATAGAGTGACCTGCAGAACAGGAATGAATTTAAAAGCTCCATAAGATTATCTGATATGTGTATTACCGTATGAGCGGTTTAGTCAAAAATATGCACATAAATTCAGTCCCTATGCATCCCACTGACCTTGTTCTGAAAAGAGGGTGAAGAGTCTGCCTGAAACGGAGAGCTCTTCGTGGCCGACAGCCAAGATGACAACAAAGTGCAGCAGAAAAAGAAGCGAGCGCTCCAGCATATTTCACAGAACCAAACTCAGAGCCCTGGAGAAGAGCACTGGACATCCGGCGGCGTTGGAGGGGCCCTCTTAGATCCCGCGCTGTCCCGTATCATGACATGAACTAGCTCAGAGTGGGGGAAACGTGCACCGAGGAAGACTGGCAGTCAAATCATGGTTTTTAGAGCGAGAAAACTCCGAGGACGGAGGGGAGGAGTGTTCGCTGGACCAGTTCCTTGCAGGAGCGGTGGGGGAGCGGAGCAGGAGCGCCGCTCCTCAGAGAGAAGCTGCGCTCATTTGAGCGGACCAGTCTGCCCTGTTGAGACTTGTTTCTTGCACCAGCGACTCATCATTAATGCGAGCCAACGCAAATGAAGTGGGCCATTAAAGGTTCAACTTTACAGAAGTGCCAACAACAACTTTTTTTTTTTTTTTTGCAACGCTAACAACAGCGTTCCTTTAAATCAAAACTCCCACAGATGTTCCTGTCTGTCCAGGCAGTCCATCAGTCAATGGTGAAATAACATTTTTTTTAGGATTTCAAACAACTTAATGATCATATCAATCTTTAAAAAAAAAAACCCATTAATTACAAGTTCAGGAGTAGGTATTTACTGGAAAAAAATGAAGAAGAGTTTGTCATTCTCCTCAAGATTTACTCTAACTGTGAATATTTAAGTTCTCAAAGTATTTTATATTTTAACCAAGTTCGTGTTTTGTCATGTGTTTTACGGTTTCAATTTAACATAAATAAAAGAAAGACTCAAATTAAACATCTTACATGATCAATGCTTCCTAACACCCCCTCTGACAAGTATCACACTTTGTAAACCCTTTTTCAGACAGCTGAGAGTCTTCCATGTCTTGTTTTGTGCATTTTCCCCCTCAATCCTGCTGCAACAGGCTTCAAGTTCAGTGATAATCTTGAGCCATCTCATAACCACAATCTGAGGTCTGCCTGCACATATAATGAAATATAGCAGTCAGTGAGCAGTCAGCAGTCCTTATAACATAAGCTCATTATCATGTTGCAGTCATCTTCTTTCCATCTTCTGCATTTTTACAGGTGGCTTATTGCACATTCAAAAGAGACATTGCTTCCAGAATTTACAAGGACATCAATAAACCCATACCTTTGTAAAATCATATGATGCACTGCATTTATCATTTTATGAATTTATGAATTTACTTGTCTTTTAAACTATGAACAGAGACCAGGAGAGCAGACCTTTCGCATGTTACTGTAGCTTAAATGTGTTTATTATTATTATTATTATTCACATGCATTAATAATGTGAAGGACATAGCAAAACTTTTAACTTACTTTTCATTCTTTTATATCATTATTGTCCTCTTATACTTCCTCTTAGGTGCTTAAAATGTTAGCCTGCAACTCAAACAAAAGCCAAAAGCCTGTGCAAACACATCCATTCTTTAGTTTTATTTGGGATTAAAGGGCAAATATTTGTACATTCCAACCATAAGTGCAGATTCTCCAGAGGTAGATCCACAGAAATGTGTTTTAATTCTGTTTTCCTTTGTCAGTTTTCATACTCATTAGTTAGTTTCTTGTAGATTATTGACAATGCATAAAAATTAAACATAGACTCATCTTCACCAAAAGGACTTCCAGCTTCTGAATCAAAGTTAAAGCTTTTGCTGAAGTTTATCACCTGAATTATTTAATTCCTTTCAATGTACATACATTTTGGGACAGGTGTGTGGGAATTTGTTATGGTCTTTGGTTTTGCTTGTTCTATTTGTGCTTGTTTATGTTTACTTTATTAATGTATTCATCCAGGCTTTGTTAGTTTTATTGTTAAGTTTCTGTCAAGGTGGTGCAAGTGAGGATCCAAAAGCAGGAGACCGAAAGACAGGTGTAGTTAACAATGTCTTTTATCAGGATATCCAAAAGGAAATCAAGAACCTGATCCAGAGAATGAGATAAGCAAGAGATTGAATGAGAAGGACAGCAGGGAAGCACCAAAGAGAAGCACATTTGACCGTGGACTAACCGTGGGACAGGAGACAAAGCACTAAAAACACACATATATGCTGACAAGACACCGGTGACACAGACAAGGGAGCCATAAGAGGGGCAGAAAAAAACATTTAAAAAATATGTAATCAGGGACTGATGTGAGGAAAGAGACATATAATCAGAGTAGACCACAACAGGCAGGAATAGTGTCATAATCGGTTAGCTCATATCCAGTTTACCTGAAACCATAACAATTTCTCACCTGAAGAACAACATTTAGAGTTTAAAGCAACAGCAATGATTTTCCTTCATGTTAAAAAATTAGGTTCAAGGTTTAGGAAGCTTTGTTTATCTCTTGTAGTCCCTGCCCCTGCCGGCAAGAACACCTGTAAAGTAAAGTTGAACTCTGTCCCTGTAGTCTGTCATGCCAACTGTATATGGTTTTACAGAATTATATTATAGATCAGGAACAGAGAAGCTAGCTTACAGAGCTACAGTGGTCATTATGGCAGACATGAATAACAGATTCAAAAAAGTTATGATGAAAGAGAAAACAAGGGAGTGACCAATCAAGAGACCAAACGAGAATAAACATCAGACATCATCATGAAAGTGACTTTGCTTCTGCCTGCTTAGTGTTAGGACATGTGGAAGACCCAAATACAGAAGACAGGGAGTAGTAAACAAATGTCTTCTCGAATCAGAAGCAAAAGGAAAAACAAACTTCCTCAGTTACAAAGAGAGCTGTACAGATGAGATAAAACAGAAAAACCCAACACAGTGACAAAAACTGATGGACTGGCAGGGAAAAGAAAAGACAATGGCTGTTTCTTTGTAACCACTTATGATGTACTGCACAGACAGTGTAGTATGAATTACACACTAGTCCTGCAGTCATTGTTAGTATATAGAATGCCACTATAAAACTAAGTACAGCACACATGAGTGGTCCATGTTCATTATTGCACCATGACACATAGTATTCAAGGTAAACTGGTCTATTTCACATTTTCCTAGAAATAGAAAACCATCTAGTTGTTTCTTGCATACTGCATACCACAGACCACATGCTACATTTGTACAATGCCAATTCAGGCAAGTAAAACAAGTATGCAGATTCAAGTAAGGTCAATATATACTCAAGACTCAAAGTTTAAGATATTTAGTTTTATATACAGCAAGATATTGAAGCCACATAATGACATTCTTGCTTTGTTTGCCTCCCTTCACCTCTGTATCTTAAAATTAGGAAGAAAAAAAAGTAATAACAACTGCCATACTCAAAGGGGCTGATGAGACACAGGTGTGAGCAGTCAGGAGAGAAAAAAAAGAAAAAGGACCCAAAACTTAACACACAAGGAATCAGACTTTCAAACTCAAACAGGAAGTTAACTAAACCAGCTAACATCTTACAAGAGCTGCAGCAACCAAACGAATACATGAAAACAAGACTTAAACAGGAGAGTGAGGACAACTTCAAGAAACCCAAGATCAGAACCCCAAAACCATAAAGCTGGACTCTCTGAGTTAAAAATAACAAAGGTTTCTTTGTGTTGCTTTAACTTACCACTATGTTCCAAGTTCAACATGATTACAGGGTCATAAGAAGCATGGGTTTAGCTCATTAGCAGGTAAACTATTAGTAAACTATAACAATCCTACGATGTTAATGTTAACCCTTACTAAAAGTCAGTGCAGCCTCCATGAAATCAATTGTTTTGAACAGAAAACTGATTTCCCACCATCCACCAATATCCATGATCCACTGTCAAGAAATTAAAAGGCATCTCAATAGCTTCCAGATATTAAAATCTGTGGCAGGACAAAAAAGTTGTTCTTGAGCTAAGTTTGAGCTTCAGGTTAAACCACAACAGGATTAAAGAGGTCATGTGATTTTCTTACATCACAGAGGGGTTAAACATTGTGTTAAACTTTAAACTTCAGCAAAGCTAATGACAGTGGAGTTGGCCCACAAAAGAAGAAAAAAACCAAACAAACGCAAAAACAAGAAGATCAACAAAACCAAACATCTACACACTTCTGCAATTTCTGGTTTTGATAAACTTTTAATCTCGGTTTTTATGGTTGTTGCCTTTCTTACGTGTCTATCTTGTGTTTAGCTAGTTCCAGTCTTATTTTGGTAATCTCTGTCTCTTCATGTCATTCATAGTTTTACTTCCTTTGTCTTCCAGGCCTCACTGTTTTCCTTGTGCCTCTTATCCAATTAGTTCTCAGTCTAATACACAGTCTGATTCATGCTTTGTTCATCGCTCTGTTTACCATCCCTGTGTCATTTTACTAAGACATCAAATAAATTTGTTCTTTTACTCTGACTTTATAACTCAACTTAAGTTTGTTTCTTTGTATTTTTACTTTGTCACTCTCTTCTTTGTTTGCTACATCTCCCTTTCGTGATCTTCATATTGGTCCTAATCAGGTTTCACATAAGACAGTTTTATGTTTGGCCAATGAAACATGACTTTAATATATATATATATATATATATATATATATATATATATATATATATATAT
>JAOWBL010004521.1:0-11054 GCA_028564865.1 Zenarchopterus dispar | reverse complement strand
GGGGAAGTCCAACTAAGAAAACAGGAAGATCCTTCAAAATAAAAGACATGAAAACAACCCAAACTAAACTCATAACAGTTTCATAATTTTTTGATGCAGTTTCCTCAGATTAGGTTAGTTGTCAACAGGTCAGGTGTACGTACATCCAGGTGTTTATCTATTACACCACTTTTTTCTTTGATGTGTTTGCGGTCTTCAAATTGAAAATAAACTAATATTTTATATGAAATGTCTCACCATCAACAAGAAAGGAGTAGTGACTGGTTTGAGGGGTCAATGAAGAGATTCTGTTCTCATCAATTCAGGTTCACATGGGGCCTTTGATCCGTTTGAATTTACATGAAAACTGATACCCCATGGCACCAATTCAAGCCCTGGTAAGACAAACGCAAAACCATCAGTCTGACCCAGTTAAAGGTCTGTCTAGACACCTGTTCATTCCAGAATCTGTCCAATAAGAAGTACAGCAGTTAAGTTTCCCCTCACCTGTCACTCACCTGGACACTTGTCCAAAAGTGATGGCCTAGGATGTTGCTGGATATTAAAGCCATTTGTCTTTTCAAACTCAAAATCTTCCTAGTACTAGCACACTTCCAGAACCAGTTCAGCCGATTGTGGGTCTCACATAGCTCTAGATATATTTTCTTGATTTTTGGTTTGCCCATCACACTCAGTAACTAAGCAATTATCACTATGCTGAACAGATTTTCTAAGGCTGCTCAGTGTGTACCAATTCCAAAACCCATTCTAAAAAGGTTTAAACAGGTCTTATTACTTATTTAAACAGCTTGAAACTTTTTTATCTGTAAGTTATCAATGATTTATAAAGTTACAATAAGGGACTGGTCTATAAAATTAAATATATAAATAAAACAAATTTTATTAGATTATCTTATTCTGTTTGACATAACAACCCTCCATTGTCCTTTTCCTGTAAAAGTCAGTCAAGAGTTGGTATATAGCTGTCCCAGGTGAACCAGGTGAAGAAGCCATGAGTGAATTAAATACTTCATGGTCTAAACCTCAGTCTTTACTACAATCATTTAAATTCTTCTTTTTTTATGCTGGTCTCTCACTTGTCCTCAGCAGTTATTAATCATCCCTCATGACTAATTTGGGGTCATCAGCTGAGAATTGGATTATTTGCTGCTCAAAGGCAACAAAAGAAGGACTTACTTTGAAGCTTATGCTTTGAATTTTTAAAAGATCTTGGACAAATTTTCCTCCTCAAATGACATTTGAATAAATGCTCTGTAACTGGTGATTAAACATTTTTCTTGGAAACACACTGACTGTGACAATCCATAGCAATTACTGGTCACTGTCTTTATGTCATTTCTCTGCTGCTTTGTCCTTCTGGAAAGAAATCTACTTTCATATATTCATTTTTATTATTCTCTGTATTATTGATGTTGAATTCAGAATCAGATTTATATTCTTAAAGCAGATGAAAAACCAGCAAAACAAAGACTACAGTTGGATGTCTCTGTTCATGAAATACTGCGCTCATTTGCTGCTGTGGTGGAAAGCAATTGAACAGATTTTTGTCTTGGTAGTGTGACAGAGAAGGAATGTGTGAAACTATGAGTATGGTCACTGTTTCCAGATGTTTGCACTACATTGCACAGATATGCCAGAAGCGAACAGAACACACTGAGTTTACTTAACACCTTTGTTTCACACTCTATAGTTTCTAGCTCTCAAACAGCATAAACTTTCAGCTTTATTGTTCCTGCAAACCCAACACCTTACTGGATCTTGTTCATTTAAAATTCCTCTGTCAAGGAACATCTCATCTGTTTCTGACTTGGAAAAACAAACTGCATCCATTGAGGTGTGGTCAGATATAGAAATAAAACATTAGGAGCTCTAATGGAAACACACTTTTGTTTGTAAACTACACTAGAAAAGTGTGATTGAAATAATCAGCTACTTGGATATAATAACTAAACAGCTGGGAAATTTCTCACATTACCACAGTAACTGTGACTACTGTTCACTATTATAAAAATGTAATGTTTGATATTATTGCATCTTTGCTTTTGTATGTTTTATATATATTGCATTTTGAAATGTTGCAATGAAGTATGTTCATGCACTACCAAACAATATGGTTTTGATGCAACATTTTTGGAATGAGCTGTATGCTTGAATTGCCTTGAGATGATATTTGTCTTTATTTGAATTTCAACATATGCACAATTACTGGGCTGTATAAGCCCCCCCAGACCTCCCAAAAAACTCATAATAAAACTAAAACTGGTTATCATGGGCACTGGAAATGCCACCATAACTCCAGAAGTAAAGCACTGGACTAATGGCTGATAAAGAACATAGTGGGGAGACCAAATGATGAGGGTGAATCGCAGAGATTGAAGGATCATTTCTTGCTGTGGATAAAAACATGGGTTTGGGAGTTTTCACTTTTTTTAATTTCCATGGACTTCTGTGTTGATTTTGTTTGCTTATACCAATATGCAGCCAAATAGACAACTTGAGATCACTAAATACTGTGATGTACAATGATTGTGATTGTAGAACAATAAAAAACGGAAATTCCAAGAACAAAAACTGGTCTTTTGAATAAATATGCTCTTGACAGTTAACTGTGTCTTTGACTAGGATGTGCATTAGGAGAACGGTTAAGTCTCCTTAACCGTTAAAGCCTTAACCGTTAAAGTTTTGATAAAGCCAAACAGGCTTTATCAAAACATCCTACTTGAATCTCACTGAAATATCAGAAGAAATTTAACAACTGAAGCCATTTAGCTTAAGACATTTTTGAAGAATAGTTGTAAAAACGTCAGATATACTGACGCACAAATAATTTTAACTTTTATGAAACAGATACATTGTAGAAATACCTATAAAGTTAATCAATAAAGCTGTCATTCTGTGACTGACTGATCACTAGATTTCTGTTTCCATCAGTCTGCACAAACCTGAATTCTGAGACCTTTCTCTAAATTCATACATACACAATTAATCATCCAGCTGTACTGTGAGCTGTCCTTTCCCCAGCAGGACTGTTGCAGAGGCACTGGACTTCAAATGAAAGGTGGACAAAGTGTGTTAAAGATCAGTGTGATAGCTCTGAAAACCTCCAGTAAAGTCTTTCAGTCAAAAGACAGACCTTTTTATTACAATCTTTTACCACTGTTCAACTTGCTGTGTGGATGATACATGGATGATGTGTCTCAGCAAATAGAGTTAATGATATAGAGTGGAGATCTCAGATCTTGGCCCTGCCCACCAAAAATATCAGGTGATCTTCCTCTCTGACTTTGCTTTTCCCTGTCTGCCTTTATGATTTGCTAATATTTGTTTGCCTTCTCTCTTGGTAAGTTATGCAGCTTTAATAGGGAAGCTTCTTATAGTCCTTCAAAGCTCAAGTTGATATTTTAAGATTTGATCATTAGTGTGTTTTATATGCAAAGAGAGTAAAATAGTTCATTCATGTCTATTCAGTGCCATAACTGGTACATAACACTGAAGAATTTGGCAAGGTGATGAAGAGGCATTAGAACTGTTGAGATTCTGAAATGTGTTTCATGATGTGGACTCTGGCCCACTTACAGATTCATACCTGCAGACTGAGACTGTAGACAGAGCAATCAGAGTAAAGGAAGAGGTCCAGACATGTGACGGAGGCTGTCTGAACATGAACATTAAAATTCTGGTGTGAGTTCTTGTTCATTTTTACTAAGACCTCACCTGTTACCTTGCAATGCTGCATGTGATGTCATCATGCAGTAAACATAACAATCGAGTTGTCTCCAGAGAGTTCAACTTTGCCTTTCTCTTTGATACACTTTCAAATTACAAACCACTTATTAACTAAAATCACTTACTGACCACTTATGTCCTGGTACCTCAGGACACCTCAGATTTTACTTCTGAGAGCTGCTCTGGCTGGGGTCTGTGCTCCTTTGCTGTATGTTTTCTTGTGAAGCTGTAACTGTTGGCCAGCTGTGATGTCAGCATCATCATCTAGTGAAAGGTTTTTTTCATGTCTCTTTTTTTCTAAAGCCACACAGGTCAGCCCTTCTGAGCTGCAGGATGTGTTCCAGGAAACGTCTTCCAACATCTTCCAGATCAACACAAACGGTAAAAGGCTCCTCATGACCTGAGTGGACTTAGCATATATGTGTATGTCAGTACACTGACATGTGAACAGAGACATTCATCAAGGTCATTTAATTTTCCTCTGTTGAATTCTGGAGCAGTCTCTAGAAATCTAGGTTCAGGGGTGAAATCAAATCGCGGACGAAGGTTTTCAGGTTGGGGTTTGTGTACAACCTAGAATAAAATACAATTTTTTATGCTTTGTGGAGATTTTGGATTCTTCCCGTGCTTGCATGGCTTTTCCACAGATAACTGGTGATTCTAAATTGACCCAAGGAGTGGATGTGAGTATGTGTGTGTGAGTGTGTGTGGTTGTTATTGTGAGTTGCTCCATGATAGACTGGTTACCTGTCCATGGTGGAACCCTCTATGGATGGGTGAATGGATGCAATTGGAGTTAAAGCTTAAAGAAGCACTAAGTTCTGATTGAGATGAAGTTTAGAAAAAAATACAGGAGTCAGGTTTAAAATGATTAAACCTGTTGTTCTGTGAATACAGTTGGAGACATTTCAGATTAAGATTTCAGTTTAATCAAGGCAGGTAGGAATGTAGGTGAAGCTCTCTTTTTGGGGGGAGTTTTCTCCCCCCTACAAGTTTCTCCACCCTGGAATTTCTCAGACCAGGACAAACTGTATCGTGTATTTGTTCCTGCAGTTGTGACCCTCGAGAAAAGCCTACAATCTTTGGGGACATCCAGAGATACAGCAGAGCTGCGACAAAGTCTGTGAGTAACACACTCTCTTTCTCACACACACACACACATAAACACACACACACACACAGAGAGAGAGAGAGAAAGAAAGAGAGATAGAGAGGGGTGAAGGGGGGTAAAGCTCAGTATGGCTATTTTCTTTCGGTCTTATCAGGCTCTTGCATTGATTGTTCTTTTTTAGTTGAGCTGCCTTAAATAACCAGATTCACACTGATGACAAAGTGTTCAGTCTAAGATGATTACGTCTGCTTGAAATGTTTTACATTCTACTGTTTTTGCAGGCATGTCATCAAGTCTATCAAACTATTTTATGAAGGCCTTGGAGAATCTCTTATGCTTAGCTGCTTTTACTTCTACCTTCTTATTTTCCTTCTGTACTATTGGTGGCAGCAGCAAACATCACACCCAGTCCCCAAACTGATCTTCCAGCATGATGCTGTCTTTCAACAGCTGCCAGACTTCTCAGAGATCATGAGTAATTGTGAATTCTCAATCATTTTCATGAAAAATAAACACACAGCTTACTTTAAAGGTGTTAACAGTTTCCTGAGGTCTCAGTGAAACATCTGCAGCTGGTTTTGGTCAAAATACCACATTCAACCATGTCAGTAGCAGCTGGTTTGAGGTTGTGGAGATAATACTCCACTCTGACACTTTCCTTTTCTGAAGGCTGGCATATATTTGAAATCGCTGTTGCATGTTTATACTGCCCACTTCTGATGTATAGCCAACATGGTGTGAGGCTGGATGGTGATCATTTTACTCTGATCTTGATCTTTTGTGTCGAAATGAGGTTTGGGATTTAGCGCTTCATATTTTGTTTGTAGTTTAGATCTGTGTGTGGCTGCACTGTTCAGTTTAGCTTTTTGTTTACAGTTAAACTTGTTTACCATGATTATTTAATGTGTTTTTATTTTTTTTATTTAAAGTGTTTTTTTATTTAAAGTGTTTTTCTATGTAACAGTGCTGTGATTAAAATTAGTGATACATAGTCGGTTGTATCACTGAGTCATGATTTTTGTTATAATTTCTTTTTTCATGTGCAGCTAAACTGCACAAAGGTTTGGAAACAGAAACTAGAGACAAATGAAGAAGTTAGACTGCTTTTATCTTTGGTGGAGTGATGATGTTAGAAGACTTTGAAGGTTTGTACGTCCTGCACTGATTTGTTTCGTAAATGTCTTTTGTGACTCAGAGTTTTGCAGTTTTTTTGGAACTGCTCAGCTGTTTATAAACTTACACTGCAAACAAGTTGAGAAAACATCAGGTGTATTAGCTGAGGTAGCCAGGAAATCAGCGCTGGAATCTTTGGGATCTCATATGGCTCTAACCATTCAAAAGTTCCACTTCTCCAAATAACCCAGTCTTACTTTTGGCTGACAACTTGTCACACTAGACTTACATCCTTTTGCCCACTTTAATTCCATGTTTATTTATTGTCTTCTTATGACTCAAGTTCTTTCAGCTTATCATCCACTTCTGTAGCTACCAACATGGCTCTTGTGGCCAACAATGAAACAAGCAATTCCAAGCTTGAGACTGGCTCACTGAGTGCCATCTTTACAGATCCCAAATCTCGTGACAGGATAATATTAGGTCAGTTTTGATTTTGTTGTCTGGTCAAAACATTCAAATATAGCCTCTCATTATGAAAATTATGAATTCTTTTTCATACTATATCCTATCTGACTTTGAGAAATTCATTAATGCTCTTTTATCATGCCTGTTTAACATGAGAGGATTCTGTCTGGGTCCATGAATTGAACAGTTATATTCAAAGAAATGCACACATAGAGCTCTGTTCTTTGGACATTCTGCAAAAAAGAAATTGTCATGCTTTAAATGCTTAAAGCTTGAAATTTCACCTAAAAGCAAAGCATTTAGCAGCAGCTGATGCAGCACTAGCAGGTAACCTTTTAAAGACACAGTCACCCAGTCACATTAAAACTGAGGAAGTTTACCAGCCAAGCCACTTCCATGCCAATTAGTTTATTAACACTCACATTCACACCTATCAGATTAGAAATTATATCTTCTTTTTCTTAAGACAGTAGCTTCATCATTTTTAGAATTTCATGTTTTCTATGTTGTGTTTTCTAGAATAACGTGCTGGTTCTCCTAAATCAAAAAACAGGCATCAACAAGTAGAGGAAAACAGCCGTCTGATTAATCTACTTTTCATGCACGGATATACTCACAGTTTCAGAAAACAGTGAACTTGAGCTTTGGGAAATAAAATCAAGTCTTATTTTAGCCTGTAGTTATAAAAGTCCTAAACCATCTGCATGCCTTTGTTCATAGAGAAAAATCTCAACTGTGAGGGTTAATAGAATTTGACCTGCCACTGTAATCATGAAAATGCACAAGGTAACAAGTTTAAGTGGATTAATGGCTGGCACCCTCTGAGTGTCTTTGTCTTTTTAGCCCACTGCCTATATTCGCTCATGCTCTGGCAGTCACACACCAGAGGACAAGAGGGTCACATTTGGAGGAGAGCTCAGACACATTCCACATCATCTCGATGAGATTTTTTTTTTGTCTGCATACATTTTAATGGTTAGGACCATGATTTGGTAAAACCCCTTTTTTGTTCTTCTTCTCTTCTTATTCTATACATATATATGCATTTTAATCTTGCTGCAGATATTTTCATAAGATGCAATAATGTGAGGTGTGTTTCCTTCACCAGTCCTCCTTGACAGTCTAATCTCACATACTTTATTGATATTTGAATTCCTAAATCTGCCAAGGAAGACATACATATATACATCCATATATACACATTTGATAACCTACATATATACAAGGAGGAGGAGAAGTATGTAAACCTGCAAATAAAGCACTTACGATATTAATAATGGAGACAAAAGAGACAGTAGAGCACCAACAACCCTAGGGCCAATAATAATATTAATCCTTGCTTATGTTGAAATGGTTTTATTTCGGATGGAGAAGAGAGTCAGGGGGCCCCAGGGCCCACCCCCATTGGCATATAGCTCCACAGCCAAGAACACCTGGTCTCTATGAGATTCTCTGAGACTGTCCCTATGAGAGTAAGGTCAAGACTATAACTGGACTATTCTATAAGGTGGATTCTTTTTTTCTTAAGCCGTTCTTCTGCCTATCTTGACCAGGTCACTCTTGAAAGAGATATTTTAATTCTCAAGAGTTTTCTTTCTGGTTACATAAGGGTTAATAATAACTAATAAAATTCAAGGGTAGGTTTACTTTCATGTTTTGACTCATTGTCCTTCTATACTGACTTAAATGAAGCATCAGCTGCTGGACAAACACTCTGACATTATCCTGGTGAAAATTTTGATAAACTTGGGAATTCCTGTATTTTCCCCTATATGATGGGAAGTGGTCCCAGATCTGGAGGCAGTCAAGCAAGACTAAATTATGATGATCCATCCAGGATGTTTCACCATTAGTAAACTGTGTCTATTTCTTCCTTCCTTCCTTCTTTTTTTTTTTTTTTTTTTGTTTTGGTGGTGCTGGGTATTCTTCCTACCAATTTAACTTTTGTATCATGTTCTGCATTATCGAAGTTCTGTTTACACCAAATGCACTCATCAGTGCTTTTTTGTTTGTTTTGTTTTTGTTTTTTTGACAGCTGTAGAGTCCTTCGCTTTGTTCCTCTATGAGTGTCCTGCCTGTTCAGTGACTTTCTGTGGTAGACTAGATGTTTCCAGCTCCAGTAATGTCTTCAAGCCTTTAGCTGTTTCTCGTGTGTTCTTCTTGACATCATTGAAGATTCTGTGTTGTATTTGGAGTCATCTTGGCTGGATGTAAAATTCTAGGAAGAGCGGAGTATTCGTAGCTGTCAAATTGTGGACTACTGGATGTCCAATCTCTGAGATGACATTGACTCTTTTTCCACCCTTCTGCAGATTGACTGCTTTTGATTCTATGTCTTCAGAGATCTACTTTTAGTGAGCCATGCTTCACATCAGCAGATGCTTCTTGTGAACAGCCAACTTTTTAAATGTTTGAGTATCTTTTACAGATGGTCTCCAATTAGCTTTGGTTAAAGTAATTAGTGTATTGGTTTACTTACTTTCTCCTGCATACATGTAAATGTTAAATGATTGTTCTTTAGAGCGATACGTCAGGATAATAGCTTGAGTTTTGGAAAGATTTGGTTGCTTTCTTGTACCAATTCCCAAACCAGTGTTGTCATCATGCCTACCCCAGGCCCAGATGAAAGTATGGGATTGTGTTACAAAGGAAATGTGATGTAAAGAAGCAAAAGCTAAACTAACATGCAAAAAAAACAAAAAACAAAAAAAACAATCATTCTGCTCTGTCAACCCCTAAAAATACAGAAGCTATTTTGTGTCTTTTCAGCTTAAATACAATGTGTTTGTCCATGATTGTAGACAATTAGACAGCTGTAGCAGTGTCTTATTAATAGAAAATAAAACTGAATGCCAAACAATCAGATGGTGGGCTGCTAGTCTCTGTATAGAAAAAAGAAAAAAAAACACTCATGTTTCATGGTGGAAAGATGGCAACACTAAATAAGGCTTAAACAATGAAGAGAGAAATAAAATACTTTAAAATTAGGTTTGAAATCAGCTCCCTTCTCTGCATGCAGTCAATGTTGATGACTCAGCCTAGGCAGATATACCGTACTCCATCTATCTCATATTGTTTTGGCTTCAACGTCCCATCTGGAGCTCCATCAGGTCTCTGCATACATTATCTTCTTTAAAATTATCCCAACACATCATCACATTTGTTGTTTCAGAAGTGACAGTGAAGTCCTTCCTCTTCCAGCTGTGCTAGGTCTGGAAAACTCTGGGTCCTGGAAGGCTGGAACTTGGAAAAGCGAAGCGAAATAATTCACACTGATGAAAACTCTGTAATTTTACAGAATATATCATTACATTTCAGTTAAACTATCTGATTGTTCAGCATAGTTTTTCATGTGGATTTGATTTTATTCCTTTATTACTATGATTACTATGACAAACATTAACAAATATTACATGAACAGTCAGTTGGGTAAACTTCGACACTGTAGAAAGCTAAATTCATCTCTTAAAAATTTATCCCAGTTACAGTTCTTTCTTCCTTTATTCCACAGAGGCTTGACTGATTTATCCTGTGCAATAATCCTGCATGTGGAGCTCATTCAGTGCAGTATGATTAATGTCTTTATTTTTTTTTTCTGATGAGGAACATAGTGTTTTGTCATTGAATAGACAGATGTGTGTGTAAACAAACTCAGAATACCATTACTTTGTTCTCTGTCCTGACAGAAATACAGTGAGGTCCACCAGTATTTGGACAATGACAGAGCTTTTATCAATTCACCTTTATACATTACAATAAAATGTGATTGATGTGCAGACTTTCAGTTTTAATTTAAGAGGTGTCACAAAAAAATGGAATTTACCAGTTAGGGATTACAGACATTTTAAACAAAGTATAATTAATTGGGACATTTTTGAATATCAAGACCTGGAGGTGTTTAGTGACAGTATACTGAATTATGTCCATGACATAATTCAACCAAGACATTGTTGGAAAGAACTACTGTCTTTATTTTGTTTAGAAAAAAAAAAATCAATAATTTCTTTTTTTCCCAACAAACTACCATAAATTTAACTGTGATGCAGATGATCATGATGTTCATTTGCCATAATTGTGTCAAACATTAGCGCCATTTTGTGACATAATGAGGTGAACCAGAGATGTAAACAAGCATAGCTGAATACGTTAAAGCAGAGGAAGTTATCAGCGATTTCAGCAAAGATTTGTGCTATTTGTCAATATTTTTTGAAGAAGAAGCAAAATTGAGTGATGAAGAAGAGTGAGTTGGTTCTAAAAAAAAAACTGCAACCACATTTATATGAATCAGAAAGTGATGATAACTCAAATGTTTCAGAGGAGGAAGAGTCGGACAGTGTAGGGTTAGAGATGGATATTGGTTGCCTCTAAAACACTGAATGGTAATATACAGATAGATCTAAAAGAACTGGATCATGTACCTTTGCTGTGTTGTAAATATCAACCATAGGCATTGATTGTGTGTATATAAATACACACTGTAAGCAGTGTAATGGAAAATTCCTGTGATCACACAATGAGGGGATGAGTGTGAGAAAACACAGGTCTTGAATGACTTAGGCTTTGGGGGCACAGAACTGTAACCTGTGAACTTTTAACCTGTAACCATCTGCTGTCCTTAGTAGATAAGCAGACAGCT
>JAOWBL010004520.1:0-11054 GCA_028564865.1 Zenarchopterus dispar | reverse complement strand
AATAGGATCGAGATTGTGAGGCGATCCTCAACCCCAAAAATAAGGAAAAGAAAGCATCACTCTGGTTCTGACACAGACGAAGTCCCTCCTGAGGAGAAAGCAGCAGTCCAGGACATCTATGGGTGCATTAACTGGAATGTGAAATTCCTGCCCCTTAGAGAGACCCCACAGAGCCAGCAAGAACATGCAGAAAAGCTGAAGATTATGTCTCAGCAAACTGATGTTAATCCAGATGAGGTCAAATGCCTGATGAAGCTGACCTTTTACACACAACGTGAAAAAAATCAAGAAGGTCCTTGAAGAATGGCCTTTTTTGTTTGAGGAGCTTGGCATGGCAGTCCACTCTCAGGAACCAACTGGAGTTGGGCTGAAAGAAGTTTTCACATGTAATCTGGAGGAAAAGGGAAAAAGGCTCCTCCTTACATCCTAATTTAAAAAAGAAAACATTTTAAACTTGTAGATGATACATTCCTTCACTGTTAATTTAACAGGAACTTGCTGCTTATATACTAGTTTTTTCTGTGAAATTTACATGCAGATTTTGCTTATTGTACATTGAATCTCAATAAAATGTACATGCGGTTACTGTTTATTTTACATTTAATACCAGTGAAATTTACAAGTTGTTCTGTAAAGTTGTTTACATTTGTATTGTGTTTTTATGGAAAAAAACTGGCAACCACAGCTGCCAGTTTTTTTCAGTAAAAACAACTGAGTTTTTTTTTACAGTGTATATTTCAACACCCCAGTATTTGTGCAGCGTTTACTCTGGAAGGACTTCTACTTACTAACAGGTCAACCAACCTATACCAGCTGTATGACCTTGTCTTAAATACTTCGATGTATACTGAGGATGTACTAAAGAGATTATTCAAGCACGACCTGTAATGGGCCACATGGAGTTCCATCACAAGATGCAAAAATAATTTCATGAATACTCATATCATATCAGGAACACAGATGGTGAAAGGCCAAATATTGATTTAACTAATTGATATAATGATTAGAGACAAGAAGTGTCCATAGTAAGGCTGAGTTCACAAGCTTATTTTCTGCTCCGCCGAAGCCTATGGTTCCTGTACTTGCCTGCGGTAAATTACACAGAAGATTTAACAGTTGGTGTTGTTGATTTTTATTACAGGAATGCACTCTGAATTAGTGATGAACTTGCATTTATCTTTAAACAGAACTGGTACTGCCTGGACAATTTTGATGATATACCAGTAGGTTACTTTTTTTTTCTTTTAAGTAGACATTTGACAGAATGTAGTTTCACTACACTGCAAATGCCTCTGGCCTTTGTTTGGGTGACACCTGCGTTTCTGTCTATATCTACAGCACCAAACTTCTTCCATTGTTGCAGTTACTTATGATAATCTTAAAATAGAGATAAAAAAAACCAAAAATGACATAAAGGCAAACTATATCTCTGTAGCAGTCTTCACACAATACAATATTTTCTGAGGTAAGTTTTGGTTCCCAGGGATCCACTGCAAGATTTACAAATGCCATCCCATTTCTATGAGAGTCTGGGACAGCCTAATGATCGGGTATCCACAGTTTCACACCAGAGAAAGGGTGAAGCATGAAGATAGAAAAGAACCAAAAACAAGCTCTGTCTCTAACATAATAAAGTGAAGACAGAGTCAGAGAGGGAGCAACCCGAGATTTATGTACAGCACTTTTGCAATCAGACAACTGATAATATCTGTTTAGTGCCTTTATAATACTCATACTACATTATTTCCTCCTGAGAGATGAATTAATAGTATAAAGTCCATTTCCCTTGCCCATATAATTCCAGATATAAGGAAATGACACCCCATAGCTGTCATGGTTCGTGAAAAGGACCCAAGAGCAGAAAACCACAGGGAAGCGTTTACAGTCTTTGTTGAACAGAACAGTCCTTGTTGGAATGGTCGATAGTCCAGCAGGCAGGTAGGTAGATGGAGTGAGTGAGTCCTATCAGCAATTGCCATCAGGTGTGAGGGTTGCAATGGCACCCACACCCAGGTAAGAGGAATCACCAGGAACAGAAGGGGAGGGGAGACAAACAGCAGCAGGAGCAGAATACTTGCAGCACATGACAATAGCCATCCTGTTGAGGTTTTTGCAGAGGTGCTGGAGAGGGTAATCTGGTCAATAACTGAACTTCAGATTGAACTTCAGAAGAACAATGCGGCAACAGCTCTTTACCCTAACCAGGATCCATGAGGGAAGTTTGCTCAACTAGTTAACACAGACTTTGAGGACTTGAAGAGAAGCTATGACCTGAATCATTTTGGGAACTGGGTCCACTGCCATTCAGTGTTGACAAAAATGGAGAAATATTTTGGTCCACATTGCCAATAGTAAGTCTAATGCATTTCAGGTGGGAGCTTGTTCCTTGTCACCAAATCTGTCTATAATTTTCATATTGTATTAATGTTGCATTCCAGTAAATGGTTGAGTAGGACCCAGTTACATGGTCTTGTCTGTCCAGGTTGTGCACAAATTGGTTTGTTTAATTCTGACTAAAATTAAAGTTTTGAACAACTGTTCTGTCCTTTTCCTAATCAACATTTACCACTAATAGTACTTATGACAGAAGAAGGGAGGATTTTTAAAAAATTATTATTTAAATATCATTCGTCATGAAAAACTGACTAAATGTGTCTATATATGTAAGCTTTTTATGAATTTAATTAAGTTTGAACAATCATTTGTAACCATTAAATAACTATTTACATTCTAAATTGAACCAAATACAAAGTTAGATTTGAGATATATACTATCACTATTTTATGTAATTGGTCTTAGTTCTTCTTCGTAATGGTAAAAGCACTGCATTCAGGTTGATGGGATGAATGGTTCTCCTGTCTCCACAAAAAGTACAAACCATATTTTACAATCTGAATGTGCTCAGTTAGTAAGATGTGAATAATTAGCCATATTGCATACATGATTGATTCAGTCATTTAGAGGGAGATAAAAAGGAGGAGGGAAAAATGTTATCCATCTCTTGTTTTTATTCTTGAACCTGTGTGCTATTTGTGTGAATAATTAAGTCCCCGTTAAACATGAGGGACCGTAAAGGGCAGAATGAAATTTCAGCTCTCATGCACACCTGTGAAATCATGCATAACTATTGTAATGACTTACACTCACACATAAAATCAAATCTCTCTCACACAGACAAGCAACATAAACTGGTGAAATTCACACATACATACTACTCAAATATCATGCACATACATTCAAGACACTCCATAGCCATTTCAATGAGCAATAACAGGGCGGTATGTGAGTGTTATACATGTGCATGTGTGAACAGTACAAATGAGAATTTATACATGTATGTGTGAACTCATGGTAGTACAAATGCAGAGGTGCGAAGTAACAAAATACAAATACTTTGTTACATTACTTGAATAGATTTTTCAGGTATCTGTACTTTACTTGAGTATTTATTTTTCTGAAGACTTTTTACTTTAACTCCCTACATTTGAACAAAAAAAAATCTGTACTTTCTGCTCCTTTCATTATTAAAACAGGCTGGTTACTTTTTCAATCTCCATGGATGAAGATGTGACGTAAAAGATGTTGCTAACTTGAGAGGGAAACTGAGTGAGTGACTGAGAGAAAGCTTAAGAGATCCAGGGAGTGTTGTTGAGTCTGAAGACAATGCAGCACATTCAGAAAGGCAAGACATTTCCCACCCATGTATGCATATAAAAGAACTGTTTGACATTGTTGGCTTCAACAAAGATTCATGGTAACTGTTGTCTGTCTACAAGACTCTTGTAACAGACTCTTGTCTGTTACAAGAATTCATCATTTAATCTGAAAAATAAAAGAAACAAACTGACAAACAAAAAACATAATGGTAAAGTGTATTTTCAGTTGTTCCTATTAGCTTATTTCGCACTTTATGTAAGTTACTTTACAACTTAAGCAGGGCTGTGGGAATTCATTGTTTTAATAGTAGTTGACACTAGCTTATCACTATTATCCTTACTGAGTATATAATTTAAACTTATTGTAAAATTGTGAAATTTTGGAGTAATGTATGAAAACAATGGAGTACTAAAGCTGTTAAAATGGTCCAAGTACTCATGCAGAACATCTGATAAGTTCAGTCTTGATCATACTCAATTAGACTTGATTAAACTGTCCAGTGATTTTGTTATCTGTATAAGCACAGTGGAAGTTATTTAAAGAAAGAGGGGAAAAACCCAGTTTTTTTTTTTTTTGTTTTGTTTATTTGTTTTTGTTTTTTGTATGGCAGAGTTTTAGTTTTACCAAATTATCAAAATGTTGTGATCTGGTGGACGCGGCTCGATGTGGTGACCAGACGTCACAGCTGCACCTAATCAACCCATCATCACCTGCATATATGACACCTGAAGACTTCAGCCAGTGCTAGATTGTTGTTCATCATCCAGTAACTCTCTCAGGCTATTCTTGCCTTGCTGACTAGTTGACTGTGTAGTGATTGAATTCTCCTGTGCCTTAGCCCATCTGATTCCTGTCCTGCCTGTTCCTCATCCTGCCTGCTCCTCGCCTTGGCAGTCATTGTTGTTGTTTCTGTCCCTCATCTCTCTGGAATATCAAGATTCCCACCAAACTATTAACCCTTACAATTGTCTGGTCTTGGGTCCAGGCTGTCATCTAACACAACACAAACGATGTGTATCATTGATGGCAAAAGAAGTTTACTTAGTTAAGTACTTTATAGATTCTGTAATTAATTTTATTTATGTAAAGAAGTAAATTTGGTATGTTTTTTACCAGCGACTTATTATAGAAATAGCTGTACTTCTACTTAAATGAGTACTTTTGCCACCTCTATATAAATGAGAGGTTAAACATGTGCAACCCGGAGTGCCAAAAGTGCATGCGTGTTTCAGGCTTGATTGGTAAAATAAGGTAACGTCTATAGAGTAATGCAACGGAATTGATCTGCTAACAGTGATAAACCATATAAAGAAAGAAGATGGTTAAAAATGTAAACAAAGAAATAATCAGACAAGTGGAAGCAATTCTCAGTAGTATTTTAACATCATTGGACTTTAACAGCAGCGTGGCCTCTGCTTTGACAGAACAAACTTCTGTGACTTGTCACAATGATACAGTTCAGAGTGAGTTAGCCTCACTTTTTCGTGCTGGAGCCAAAGTTCAGTGGCATAAAGCACAATCATGATACAACACAATGAAAGGTTAAAATAAATAATAACATGTAAAACATTGCTGGGCACAGAAGAACCAGTGAGGAAACACTATCACAGGGAGCCATCTGCATTGGGAGGCAGCTGCCCAAACCTGGGAGCTAGACTGCATGGTAGGAGCCACAACCCACCCCCTGACATTATAGAGGGCCAAACACCTCTGCTATTGGATGGATGTATGGACCCCACCACTCAGGGATAAGCAGATCTCGGGCCACCGCCATGGCAACTTGAATAAACACCTGCTCCAATGCAGAGGGCTCCCACTGAGACAACGCTTCAGTTAAAAAGTAAAATATACAGAAAAAAACTTTTAAATAAATCATAATATAAATAGACAAATAAAGAAATAGGATATCTGCAATATCAGTAAAATGTATTTAAAACAGGGATAAACAGATAATCTAAGCTGGGAAGTCTAAAACAGGATTAAAACAAACATTAGTTAAAAGCCAGATTAAAAAAGAGTCGGTCTTGAGCCTATTTTAAAAACATTAACAGTCTCTGCAGCTCTCAGGTTGTCCAGCAGTCTGTTCCATAAACGTGGGGTGTAGTATTGGAAGGAATATGTCAAAAACAACTCATAAAAACAAAAAGACTTTAGTGATATTTGGCGGGGAGGGTGTTTGCTTGTTTGTTTTTTAATCATAGATGCTTATATTACTTTTTTTTGCAATAGTTAGGGAAATCTAGGAGAAAATCTAAGGGAAATGGAAATACAACTATAGTACCTCTCTTTAGGAGGCAGAACCAGTCATTTAACTACACTCTTCTTTTTATGGTGCATGCCTTTTTATATATCTTTGTTGTAGCTTTGCATTATCCTCTTCCCAGGAACGGCAAATGGAGTATGATGGGAAGTTTAGAGAACATGAAGATGAAAAAAACTGGATGATTCAGCTCTGGATTTATGATGTCAAAGTGCCCCTCAAATCTGAATAACATACAGTATATTGAGTTATATTTAGCACCGAAAAAGTGAAAGAGTTGTGCTATGTTGAACTTTTGATTTAGTTTTCTTGTCTGACTCACAAATACATACTCTTGAGCAGAATAATTGTAGGGTTTTTTTGTTTGTTTGTTTTGTTTAGGTCCCCTTTAAAGTAATTATGACTAATAAAGGAAGCATGTAAAAACATTGATATGAAAAGAGGAAATCTGTTTCCAAAAGATGCCTTCAGTGTGTGCGGACTGCACAAACTGCACAGATACAGCAACAGCAATGTTAGTTTGGCGTGTATGACCAGGTTACAGTGGAACTCTGTTGACTTAAAGAAAGTGGAGGCCACGGACACAGCTATTGATGCTATTGATGATGCCTGAGAGGTGTTGGAACCTGCATCATTTCCAGAGCATGAGGGTGAGAGTGTGAGTGATGATAAATACTGCTTGTGTCCACATCCATACACACGCCTATGGCCAGGAGACTTATTGGCAGGATTGTTCTAAGTTTCGTCATGATGGAGATATTGATGTTGACACTTCTGCGATGTCTAGTGGACCTTCAAGTGCCAGCATTTTAATAGGCTACAACAGGTGATTGTCGGTGATACACTCCCACGTGCTATGGAGAGTAGCATTGGACATAAGTTGTGAATGTTGACAACATACAAAGCATTCGTTGGTATAAGTTATATAAACATTATTGAAAGGTTCTGTATAATTTCTTAATAATTTGTAAATGTATACATTAAATCTTTTATGAGTATGCTATGTATACGACCAAGATTAAAAAAACATAATACAGTATATACCATCATTTAGAAAAATTTTTAATATGTCTACACATGCTGCCTAAATCATCAAATTGTGAGATCCTTAACTTGCCCAGTACAACAGCATCCTGAATGAAATGCAGAATGAAGATAATCTTCAAAAGACAAGTAAACACTACAGATAAGTTGTTGAAGACTTACTGACAACACAAGATCAGCTTCACCTCTGAATTCCACTGGCAAATAAATATTACTCTCTGCAAATGTTTCTGCAGTTTGTCTGAGGTTTCAGTTTGATGGAAATTAATTATATAATGCTGCTACTCCAATCCATCTCACAAGTATTGGTCTCAATACCAGAATCAGTGATTTGATTGCTAGAAGGAGAAGGATCATCATGAAGTTGGAAGCTTATTCCTTCCTTTCTCTTCATCCGTTTTCCACAATTTCAGTTTCTTCATATTATTTGGAGGAGAAAGCATTTAGAGCATGGAAATGTCAGCATGATAGCTGCAGTGTTCAGCACTTGGAATAATGAGCATTTCTGGCTGGTGATTATTTGTTAGTAATGAAGTGGCAAATCATCCTATCAGACGAACGCAGCAGTGTGATTCTGTGGAGGGGAAAGTGGGAGCACAGCAGGGCAGAGAGGGGAGGGAGGAGATCCTTCTGCTGGAGAAAAAGCTTCCTCAACCTTTACTCTGCACACTTTTCTCTCCACAGCTCATTTTTTATTTTCTTTCTTTGCTTCTGCTCTCACCCATCTGCTGCATGTGCACCTCCTCTCTCTCCCTCTCACAACCCCTCCTTGACCTTCCATGTTGTCCTCACATTTCTCAACTTGCTAAGAAAATGTGTAATTTGACTCCGAATGCTGCTCAGTAGTGAAATATTCAACAGCTTCCATAGAAAAGCAGCTCTGCATGTGTGTATAGAGATATGCAGCTATTCGAAGTTGATGGCAATGAAATGAGAGAAGGGGAAGGAGGACAAAGAGAATAAAGGCAAAGAGAGGATGTTAGGACTTTCAAATGAAATGTGCAAGGGGCACAATGTCCTTGCTACCCATACCAGCTCCTGGCTCAGGTAATCACAGGATAAAAAGTTCTTTGTTCTTTACAAAGGATTTTCAAAGGTTTTCAAATGTGAAAGGTTTACTTTAGATTTACTGTTGAATTTTGTTGTAAAGCTGGTGTTCAGCAACTGTTCATCTTTGTTGTTTGGAATTATAAGTTGTTTTAGTCAAAACATCTGTAATTTTTCCATCATTCCAAACGTCTCATATCTGATGCTTGTTCTATTCAAAATTAATTAATTAAAGATTTGAAGTGATGTTTCATTTACTTTAACTGTGTGGACTCTGTGTGGTGTTTGAAGAAATGTAAATGGGATGGATAATTCATTTGTGGTAAATAGTCAATTAAGATGTTAATGGAGAAAGATTCTGTGAGCACTTATTTAATCATCGCGGCATGCTATTCTATTTTTCACAAAGCTCATTGCTAAAATTACAGAAAAAATGTCAATTTTAGCTTTTAATACTTTAATAATTTCCTGCTCACACTAAGCTTAAGGGTTTGTGCAGTATTTTTGCTGTTCCTAGGACTGCACTCTTCTGGTCCGAGATCTCTGATGTTGTTCCTGGGATCTGCTGGAGTGAGCTTGGAGGACACAGTTCCAAGAGCTCCTGCTACTATCAGCACTACTGCTGTCTTCACCTTCTAGATCTTCTCTACCTCTACCCCTGATACTTCTCCACTTTTTTGTTTTCCTTTTTATTGATAGCCTACTGCTGTTGCTTGGGAATGCCACATCAGTCACCACTACTCTCTTCTGAAGTTTGTCGATCAGCACTTTGTCTAGTTGGCTAAGCATCACCTGTTTATCGATCTGGATCAGGAACACTACAGGACTTTTGCTATTTCATTCTCTACCACCGGTGGAGGTATCTCCCACCATGACTATGAGACTTCAAACCTGCAATTGGTGCAGATGTTACTGTACACTAGATATTTAGGAACAGAAGAAATTCTCAAAATGTTTTGTTGATGAATAGAAAAAGAAGAAAAAAGTCTCCTTGAGACTTTTTTCTTCTTTTTTTATTTTTCTTACATAGACATAATCATAGTATGCTTCTCCTGCATGTACAATACAAGGACTTTGATGAAAGTAAGTTTTTGGTCCTTAAATATCTCCACACTAATAGCAGCCTCACATATTGTCTAGTTTTGCTTCAGATTTAGCTTTAAGTTTATCTTGTTCCTAGTTTAAAAGTAAAATTACTTTTCCTGGTGTTTCCTCTGAATGCAAGATTCAATCGTTGCCCATATCCCCACCAGAGAAGTTGAAAAAGTTGTAGTTTCTCAAATGACCATTAGGGCTCCAAAAGAAAGTCAATTTCCATTAACAAATCTAATCATTTTTGTTTAAAAACTGTTGCAATCAGTTTCATAACTGTCATCTGAGAAATTTGTTATTTTAAGCATATTTCTGTAGGACAAAAAAAGAACCGAGTGTAAGAGAGCTGTGGAGCCTCTCAGTGAAATTGGTGTTTTGTGTTTTGTTTGTTGTTTTTTTTTGTTTTGTTTTGTTTTTGTTTGAACATCTAGTGGCTACTGAGTTATCCACCACTACCCGTTTCAGTCGTCTATAAAAGAATAACTAAGTGACTGATCAGTCACTTGTGTGACTTCTGTTTCCACAGAGACCTGATAATTGAAGGCTCTGATTCCCATTCAGCAGTAAGAAACTTTATGAAGAAGATGAACACGGTAATTCAACATACTGAAGATGCACCATCTGCCTCCCGCCACCGGGGTGGGGGGGGTGGCGCGCCTGCCTACCCCGCTGGACGGTGGGGGTGTTGATCGGGGCGGTGGTTCTACGGTCTCGCCTTTTTGCTTCCGTCGCTGTTGGTATGGGGTGGTCCTGCCATCTGGTGCCACCCGGATTCCTGCGCTTTTTCCCCCTCTCCGTCGCCAGTGGGGTGGGGGGCCTTCGACCATGCTTCCCGGCATTCACGGGGGCCGGACGGGTGCACAGTTAGTAGTTGGGATGGGGAGGTCATCTAGAACACTTGGGGAGAGCCACTGCACGACACCGGCCCGACACAATACCACCAGCGGTGATCCAACTTGAAGTTTGGATGTCTTCATGAGTTGTCATCCAGCTCGTGTTGAGGAGCAACATCACTGCATGCTGTGTTTCTCCAACTCTAAATATCCCAGCCCTTGAACATTTTGGGGTGTTACAGACATCATGCTTTCATTCACACATTACACCACACTATACACAATCACTTCACTACACTCACCATAACCCTCTTTTGTTCACTTTCGCTTTTCTTAGCTTTCACTTTCACAATAAACTTCACCTTACAAAAAAAAAAAAAAAAAAGCCAGCCATCGCTGGCTCAGATTCTGAAGAGGAATATTCACCCTCTGATGATGATTTAAAAAAATAAAATAAATAAAAAACACTGTGAGCACATCATAAATGATGACTAATAATGTTTTTTTATATGTATGTTGATACGCTTTATGATGCAGTTTGATTCAGCGATGTAATCGGTATTATTTTATTCATAAACATAAAGTAGCCCTCTAGCAACAGTCAAATGCTATCGCTATACTTGATGGTGCATTACAAGCATAAACACATTCATACAGAAGTTTTTTTATTTTCTCAGCAACTGCTTGTGTATGCCTTAATAAACAAATCCTTTAGTGATTTTTAGGGCTGTCTCAAACATCACATTTTGAGAAGAAGATGTGAAACAACGGTATCTGAGACTAAGTCTATCTTTGAGGTAACAATCCTCTTCCAGTGGACTAACATGCTTTCAGCAGTTAAAAACTAAGGTACAAGAATACAAATAGATAGCTCTGTTCACATTCTCCAATGATATCTTCTGAGCCATCTGTAAGACTCTGATTCTGATCCATCAGATGTATTTTGTTATCTTTTTTAACATGAGACATGAGTTGCAATTCAATTCAATTCAATTCAATTTTATTTATATAGCAGCAATTCACAACGAAAGTCGCCTCGAGGCGCTTCACACTGTAGGGTAAAGATAAAACAGTGTTAGAAGGAAAATCCCAACAATCCAATGATCCCCTATGAGCAAGCA
>JAOWBL010004519.1:0-11055 GCA_028564865.1 Zenarchopterus dispar | reverse complement strand
ACCTGGTTGGGCTCGGGCCGGCGGAGATCCCAAGATCAGGGGATAAAAGGGGGGGGGGTGAACTGATGAAAGAAAAGTGAATTGCTCCAGAAGAATATTTGATACTATTTGCCAACATTAAAACCATGCTTCTGCCCAGTGGTGGAGCATGGTGGAGGGAGGGTGTATTATGATATTCAGGCTTGGGTCGCTGGTTCAGGGTCTCGCTATCATTGGGGGGGACAAGGAGTCCTCAGATTTAACAGAATCTCCTGCAGGATAATGTCATGGTGGCCGCAGTGGAGTATTTTTACTTTGATTGCAACTCAAAGACTCTTTAGGTCAGCTAGATTGTGCAGCATAAATCTTTTATTTTCCGTGTGTTACAGTGAACACCATGTCGGCTTCCCCCTCCCTCTGCTCTCCATTCAATCTGCTGTTACTGGCTGCCTTCATGAACCAATCACACATATTCCTACCAGTCACTTGCTACTTTAACAGGCACAGCTGAAGGATGTTTCTTTAAGAACTGAATTGAATCTAAGGAGGGCAGAGCTGGCCCTTGATGGTGATAAATGCTTGGGATGGAATGACCTGTGCTTGCAATTTAAAGGACTAATTTGCATATGCAAATTCTGCTAGCATGAGCAGAAAGTCATTTTGAAGAAATAAAATGCAGAAGCACCTGCTTCTCTTTTAACCTTCTCATTTACTGCTTAATCTACTGTGCACCACTTAAAATGTCAATTAGATGATATGAAAACTGGATATTTTAAAGTTTAAGTTAATTTTGAACCTTTGAAAGTCATGAAAAGTACAATACAGCATCCTTAACTATCAAAGTAAATGCATCACAGAATAGCCTTACAAAAAAGAAAAAAAATATGTCTTTAGGAGAGGCTCTTAAACCCACATAGATGCTGTGGAAGTATCTCAGGAGAGCCATTCACACCTTCCTACACGTGTGTCTCAGAGAAGCAATTCTGTAACAAGGAAAGGTCATAAAAATCTTCCTGTATGTTATGCATTCAGAACTTCTGATTAATCACATTCTGTTTATCTAGATAACGATGACATCATATTTTATGGGAAATAATGCAGATTAAGATACTTCTGGCTATTATATGAACCTTGAGGACACCTCTTAATGTTGTTTTTTTTTTCCTGTTTAGCTTTGCTGGCTGCTTTTACTCATTTCTTAATCCACCTGTCTTTTCTGGAGAAACCTTAAGGACGAAAGGTAAGAGGTCTTGATTTATGCACATTATTAAACTAAAAATGCACATTAACCATTCACATAACATCCCAAGATGTAGCCTGAGTCTTTTTTCAGGCTTGCACCACAATATAGGGATGTAGAGTGACAAGAGAGTCCCAAAAGACAAAAAATATAAAGCATAAAAAAAGGGAGACATAAAGAGTTATGACAGGGAGGCGCAAAATAGCAAGAAGAAAAGCTCAAGCAGGACTGACGAATACCAGAGCTTAACTAAAGAGAGAGAAGAGAGGATAAAACAATAATGAAAGGGGACTGAACACAGAGAAAGGAAAAAACAGTCTATAAACACACACGTGCAAAGATTCAAGGAGCACTGGAAGAGCGAGTGGAACAGCATGACATGATTAATGGCAGGATATTTTGTCCTCACCAGCTTACTTCCTCTCTGCTGCTCTCTCGTCATGCTCTCTGCAGATGGCCGAAATATGTGCTGGCCTGCAGAGGGCCATGATAACTGTCATTAACTGGGAGTGAGAGCCCATGGGGAACCACCACAGATCAGCATTACAGGCCTGATAACCCACATGTGCACACACTACTGGAAAGAATTGGTCGGAATCTTAACTCTATCGACGCTTTTGAGTTAATATACAAGATCAACTAACTATGCAGCCAGGACCTTAAATGTAGGGTTGATAAATTAAATAATTAATAGGAACAATTCATTTTTGGAAAACATTATTGTGTTCCAAGAAAATCTCACCTGAGATGACCTGAACGGACTGTGCTAGCCTTTATGCATTTCATTGGCAATTATTTGGGAATTTAAAGAAAACTGATTGAATTTAGCAGACTATTACACAGCATAAATGAAACAAAAATGAGAATTATACCTAAACTGAACAAATGTGGTTCACAGTTCCAACTTTTTCGAGATGAGTTCCAGCCATCAAATTCAAAATGAGCTAATATTTTCCATAAATTGGCAATATGTTGTTTATGTTTTACCAAGAATAAAATATAGGTTTATTACATTTTTTTAAATTTTACATTTTGCACAGCATGCCAGCTGTCTTGGAATTGGAGCTGTAGTCTTAATCATTGTCTTTTATAGTTTAATACCACTAGAGTAGAGAATTAGTGCCCCCAACTGTTTATATTGATGTGGATATTTTATATTCAATGACTGCATTTCAAAGAGCATTTATTGACTTTTATCTCAAGGATGTAGTTACATAGGGAAACCCTGCCAGACCACTCTGGGAACATTTTGGTTTAAACCATAGGAAAAATAGATATCCATCCACTTTCTATACCTGCTATATTGTGTTCAGGGTCATGAAAGTGCTGAAGCACATTTAAGTTCTTATCAAGCAGAAGATGAGGCACATCATGAATATGCTGCCAGTCCCTGACATGGTCGATATAAGTTTATGTGTTCTCCTCAACTACTATTATTGGGTTTAGTGCAGTTATTGTATGGCAGTAATTCATAACTAAAATGTCATAAACAATACAGCAACAGCTTCTCCACTAGTCACACCAAAGATAGACTCTGCTAGATCCCTGCGAATAGGACTGAAGTAGTTATGAATGAATAAATGAATGAGCATTTAACTCTGGAGTTAAATATAAGTACTCAGTTGAAGAATTATGTCATTGTTCATTCACACAAACGGATGATAAAAGACACAGAATTACTGCCCAACTCAACCTCTGCTACAGCTCCTGCTTTAGAAACTACCTGAGCGCAACATAAATTGACCAGTTACTGTTTTATTATTGGCTAAACAGTTATCAATGATGAATTGTAACTATGTTGTGGCTCGTTGATAATGACCTAACTATAGCACTGTGAGTATGAGTACAATGAGTATGAATAGGAGAAGTGAAAGTAAATTGGAGCTGAGAACTGTTAAAACGTTGACATTTAGACCTCACTTGCTTATAATGAAAAAGGATGGATTACTATCTTGAGACACATTCAAAGTCCAAAATCAAGTCATAATCTAAAAGATCCAATTCAATTATTCTATCTCCATTACACTTTCATTGAAAGAAAGGACACAAAATAAAGACACAGCCTGTTCACACGTACTCCTCCACTCACCCATCCTTATTGGGTGGTTCCCATCTTCAAGATCAGGTCCTCTAACAATGGCATGGGAGGCTGAGGGTTCAACACGCTCCTTTGGTTGTTCCTAGGACTGTGCTCTTCAGAGATCTCTGACGATGTTCCCAGAATCTGAAAGAGTCACTCTTCAGTTTCGGCTTCACAGCCCCCCGAGAGCTCCAATTACCTCTGGCACATTGCCTTCACTTTCCATATCTCGATTTCATTTTCCAGCTTTTTGTGTTCCTTCTTCTTGATACTGGTGCCATTTGGAATCGCTACATCTGTCACACCTGCTTTCCTCTGCCATTTGTCGACCACTACACTGTCTGGTTGGTTAGCCATCAGCTACTTTCCATATTTTGCATCATTTATGGATAGCTGCTTGCAGATGTGACAGAGCTCAGCTCCGCACTCACATTCCAGGGTCCTTGCGTATTTTAGCCTCTGGCTGATAAACAAATGCAGACATGGGACTATGCAGTTAAGATGACATTTCAGTCTTATGAACCAGACAAAGGCATTGCACATGTATGTCTGTGCAAAGAAAAGCTGAAACACAAATATGCAAAGTCAATAAGTTACTTTGGCTCCATTGTTCTCCATCTACATTCAGTTTTCCTAATGTGACTCTTCAGCACTCTCACCTTCACAGACACACACCTGAATGTCCCATCTGCTACTGTCCTTCTGGGAAGCCCTGTGAATTTAGTTAATATTACTGCTTTTATTAAACATCTCTTAAGTTTTCCCACTAGACATCAACCTTTGTTGCTCATTAACAAACTGCTCTAGTGCCAAACCTCCACCATGCAGGATGTCAGTGAAGTGCTTACAGGTCTTCTATATTTTACACGAAAATCAATAAGAAATTATAAAGAGCTTGATGATTAATTGAACACAGCATGTGTCACCCTCTCAAGTGCACATTCATAATTCTCCACAACTGTGACACAGAGAAACGCCGCAGCAAACACATCATCTCGCAGGGAACACACAGAGGAGACATAGATGGCTTCCCTTCACTGCTTAAATTCACTTTATTCTTTTTCTACTTTCCCCAGAGGCACACTTATGTAACTAAAGTGCTCTGTGTTACACATGGAGAGATGAATAATCAAACAGTCAGTGGTGGCTGGCTTGTTCTGACCGAGTCAGTGGGAGGAGCTCTGAAAGCATGGCAAGATCCTTTTTAAAAAAAAAAAAACATCTCTCTCCCGTCTCACCAGCACCTTGGTTACAGCCTGAAGTGGTGTGTCCATGTGCATGTGAGGACACGTGTAAGCTTTGCCGCATGTGAATGTGCAAGATGAATGTTGCGTCTGTGAGTGACAGAAAACATGTACACGTTATCATTTTTTTCTCCATCACGATACCATGTGAAACAGGCAGGTTTGACACCACTGCCACCTTCAGGCATCAGATGAAAGTGTTAAAAAGACTCCTACGACTGCACTGTCAGCTCATTGGTGTATCACTGCTCGCTTCCAGGTCAGTCTGTTGTCCGTTTGTCCTGACAGTTGAGCAAAGCACATTGATTCTGGGGGTAGAATGCAGCCAAGTTTTTCAAATGAGCTTACACACTCTCACACACACACACACACACACACACACATTAACATCTTCTGTATCTCCTGATGGTAGAGCTCTCCGTGGTGCTGAAGAAATTGTAAGTCTAACACTGGTGCAGAATACCACAAATACCAAACCCTAGTATGGTCATGTGAAGACTGAGAAATGGATTCTACAGACTGGATACAAAGTGTGTGTCCCAATCAATGGCTTATTTATTACAGTGGATTATAACAACTAACCTCACCCCATGGCTGCTCTCCTCTGACTGAGTGTGTGTGCTTGAGCACTTATGGCTCCACCATGCATTGTAGTTTATTGTACTTCAGCAAGAGTAGATGCAGAGGTAGAGAATATTCTTACTTAGCCCAAGGCATGGGGAAGGAGTGCAGCTTCAGAGGTTAGCTCGAAAGGTGCAATATATCAAACACTCAGAATTTGAGTTTTAATGTCAAATCAATGCAAAGTTTGCATGAGAATTCACAAGGGACACTGTGAATGTTAAAATAGATTTTGCTCATTTAAAATGGAAATGAAGAAGTGTAGGATTGGATGGCTTAAATCCCATATCTCTAAGCATGTTCTTCAAGTCTCTTTAAAGTACATTTCTCAAGATTTGGTTGTTAACGTGAGTGTATTTCATCAATACATATTGAGCAACTATAACACAGTAAATGCTCTCCCTGCCTGAATGCGTCCCTCCCCTTTAAGAGATTCACATTTCTCTGTCCTTAGCATTGGCCACTAGGAAGATTGGCTCCCTCTCACACGCCTCCCTCCATTGCCTTGGCAACACTGATTCTCAGTCCAATTACTGTGAAGCAGTAGGATCTAGTGAGGTGATGCTCTTATTAAAAATGTAGATCATTATGACAGGACTGACGATCCAAACCACATCATTTACTCCAGTTATATGCAGGCTGCATATAACTGAACTGCCTCACTTGAGCCTCATCCTCTCCAACCGAAACAAATCCTGACCTGTCAGAGAGGCTTTTTTTTCACCTGCCACTGACACGTGAGAAAAAAAAAATTGCTGAAAAAACCCTGAATAGGAAAATATTCAACACATGTAATTTCAATCAAGTAGAAAGCTCAGAAACAATTAAACGGAAGAAAGGACAGAGAAGTCAGATTTTTTCAACCCACAATTGATTTGAGAGCCATTTATCTGGTTTTGCATTAAAACTATATCATAAGGCAGCCCACAGGGGGTGAGGGATGACAAACTCAGCATCTACTACCTGTTTTTCAAACAATTATTTCACCTGTGTTTTCCTTAATAGCATAACTTGATGCAGTCCACAAAAGCATCTGTTATAGACCATCACTTGTTAAAAAAAAAAAAAGCTTGAGCTGATATGTGATGATAGAACATTAAACACACTGGTTATTTATGCTATATTAACAAGGAAATCAAGAAGTCTATTCTTTGTATCGCTGGATAGATTTTCACTTCAATAATGTAAACAGAAAGTTCTAAAAATGGAAAATATTATCAACTAATTTCATATACAGCTATTGATAGTGAGAATTGTTGATTATTTATTCATGTAAGGTTGTACAGCATGGTTGCAACACGTAAAAGAAAAATTGCAAATGTACAAGGGCATTAAAGCTCTGGCAAACAACATGACTGAAAAAAGAGACCCCCTTTAAGAGCTGTGCCCTAAGAAGAGTACACAAATAACATGTAAGAACTGGAGATGGAGATAGAGGAGAGGGGAATAACGGGACAAAAAGGGATCAGTGATCACTGAGAGGGTGTGTTTTGGGGAGGACACAGAGAACCTGAAACTTGAGAGCCGCTGAGCTCACTGTCATTTGTATGCTCAGCACACTGCATTCAGTGCAGGGACTCTCTTCCTCCTGTTTACCATTGCACACAGTTGTTTATTCTGCTCCAATTCAAGCCCTCACAGCTTGTTGGAGGGCTTGACTTAATGTCTGCCAGTCCCAAAGCACTGCAGCAACACCTGGGCCCTTTGCAAGGATCCCATCACCCTCACACACTGGGAATGAATAAATGCTGCATCCACGGAAACACCAAAACTCCAACTTCTAAACAAAACCATCTATCTCTATAATACTTTTTTAAAGTAATCCAATATGTCTACACCCCGATGACAGCATAGACATACTGTACATTTCACATGCATCTAGGCATGCACACAGCTGCAATGATGTATGTGAAGGGCTATGCAGATTCAGTGCAGGCACAACTTTTAACCCTCTTGTCACCATGATCTGAAGAAATGACTGAAGGTAAAACAACAATATCTGAAAAAAAAAATCTTATGCAGGTTTACATGACAGCGCGATGTTTCTGGATACGGAAGCCACTGCTGTTGATTGGAATCATGTATACAACGACATATACACAAAATTCAGACGAGATGACGGTTCATGTAAAAAAAAAAAAAAAGAGAGAGAGAGAAAGAAAACCCATAAAACAGAAGCACCACTGCAGAAAATGCATTTAAAAATGTCTTCTCTCGGTTTGATCCTTACCTGTATCAAAGTGGGAGCTGAAGGCAAAGCTGGGATTGAAAAACGCCGAAGACATGACAATCACATGAAGGGCAACGACCATCCTCCTCTTTGCGTTGCAGAAGGCAGCAAGTCTACAGAGGAAAGAAAGGTCAATAATAAATTCCTCACCCGGGCGCGTTTGTGATACAAGAGAAGTGGAGAAGCTTTAATGCGCAGCATCTAATTCCATGACACCTCACAGAGAGCCCCGAGAAAATCCTGCTTCACCTTCAGCCCGAACAGATTTGCAGACAGATGTTGAAAGCCGCTGCCATTTTACCACATCTGTTAATTTACTTGTTTGACAACATTAGAAACCAAGACGTTGCCACTCGTTTTTTTCTTTTTTCTTTTTTTCCCCCCGACTGCTCCTGCCAGATTCAGCGCACGTATACCCGATCATCCGGTAAAGCGACAATCCTTTATTTATACCGATTTTATGGACAGAAAAAAAATCTTGATTAATCCAGACCTTTTGCCATCTCCCCCTCGCGTTCCTTTCAAGATAAGCCTCTGTTTACTTGTCGGCTCATACTGCGGGCTGCGCGCCGTTCATTGGCAGTGGCGCTGGTTTATTTTAATAAAATGGTGCGTATTTGGGTCTCAGCCTCGGCATTGAGAGACACACAGTGACATACTGCACAAGTGCAGTGACTCTGAGCAGGAATACTTCCGCTTACTGCTTTCAAAGTAAAATTTAACCACGGGGGAAAAAGAATGTTTCGATTTATTTTAAAACAGGGATTTTGTTTAATTTCCGCAGTTCTTTAGTCCTCAGACATACTTGATGCAAACACAAAATTGGTAGCGTGAGCTAAGTGTATGAGAATATTTTACCTGTTACTGATTACCTTAATTCCTTTTTGTTTGTTAAGAACATTTTTCAGAAATAATCCAAATAGCACATTTACCCTTTACTATACTACCAAGAAATATATATATGTTGTTTTTCTTGTTTTCATGTAGATGACCTGCATCCCCGATAGATGATTTTGCATCGATTCCATTAGGTGAGAATTTGGGGTAAAGGGATAAAAAAATGAGAAAAAAAGGAGAATTGGCCACTAATCCAAATAAAATCCATGAGCAGATTCAAAAGATGAAATTAAAAAAAAAAAGTAAATATCCAACTACCATGATTTGATGAGTGACGCAGGACATTGGGAACTTATATCAACTTTGAGACATGGTGGTGGAAGTGTCATAGTCTGGGGTTACCTCAGAAAATGGACAGCTCACTGTCACAGATTCTGACATTAGTTTATATCAGAACTCATAGCACTCACAGTTTTTTAAAATTCTGTCATTGTTTAACTGTATTTTAATTTCCATCCATCCATTTTCTACACCCGCTTAAAGCCATTACTTTTTAAAATCTAATTTCTTACTTTATATATATTGTTATATATATTGTTGCTTTGAGTTTTATTCTTCCAAGCCTCTTACTTAATATAGTGCTATATAGGTTATCCTATAAGAATGATTTGGTACAACACAATTTTTTTTCTCTCTGAAAGTTCAGGTAAAATAGAAGAGAATATAACAATAAAGTTGATCATCCTAAACCTTGACAAACTGAATTCACAAAGATCTTAGACACAAAAGAGTGATGAAAAAATGTGATGAGACTTAAAATGTCAGCATTTCAGGAAATCTTCAAATGTTTTAACCAGAAATCAGGAAGAACAGATCAGAAACTAACAATTACACAAACCAACTTCTAGGTGTTCTATCTGTTAAATGAATCAATGAAACCCACTTATTTTTGTGTCATAGAATTTATTTATAGTAGAAAAAAATAAATTGACATTTCATCTGCACAGCATCAAGTCAGTTAAACTTCTTGGATGTCAATTTAATTGTGAATATGGAATGATAGTTTTGTTTCCTCTGACCATTTACAGTATATGGCAATTGATTTAAACAAATCCTTCATCTCATCTCCTCGCTCTCTCACGCCACCAAGTGGCCAAATACAAACATGACAAGAGAAACAAATCAGCATTTTCAGGTGTGAAGAAATGGAAGTCATTGTGTGACATTAAATCAAAGCATCAACATTTAGCAAATTCTCTAAGATTTAAATTATAAATATCAATTTTACAAATTAAAATAACAAAGTGGTACTGTCCATTTTACTCTTTGAGAATATATTTTGCGTATGTGATTGTATAGATGAATATGTGGGAGGATTTTTTTCAAACTCATTTTTGGTTGTATGTGTTTAGAGGGAGAGAGCTTTGATTGGACTTGTGTGTTCGTTGGCCAACAGAACGGCAATAAGCAGAAAAAAAAAATAAACAGGATGTGGTTTTTAATTCAGCCGAATGTACACTAGAGAGCAGCAGAGGACTACCGTCAGGGATGAACACGGTTAAAAAAAAGTTTTTTGAGGGGTGCACTAATGAAAATGAACACATGCACAGTGTCTCGATTTCAGTTCCTAACCAACAGGATGCACCTGCAGCTTCACAGGAATTTTATCATTTCAAGTGGTTTAGGATTAACTCTTTCACAGCAATGCTTACTCAGCAATTTTCTAGTATGGTTATGCAAACACTATTAATCATGGTTTTTTTTTTCCCTCCTTAACTTTGTGTTGTTTGTTCACATACATACACTGTCATTTTAAGACTAAAGAGCATAAAGATTTCCTTATAAACCAAAAGGGGCCCCACCAGAAAAAGTTTGGGAACCACTGATATCAAGGGTCTTCATATGCTGTAGGTCTGGAAGTTAAGTCACTTTTACAACTCATATTCCCATGATCCAGCATCTCAGCAGTGACTACGACAAAACTGTGACATCAGGTTAGAAAGTGTCTGACTTTGGCCCCTAAAACCAGCTACTATGATCAGAGCAGTGAAAAGAACATGTTAAAAAGGAGGTTTTTGTCCTTTATCCATTTGAAATTTTAATAAGAATTAATATGAGCCTTAAGATGGCTCTTTGTAAATAAAAAGAAAAAAAAAACATTTTCTTTTGTGTTGAAAAAATTAAAGGCTAAAGAAAATACTAACAACCAAGGCTTCATACTATGTGCAAGAGAAAAAATAAATAAATAAATGAAACTGTCAGAGGAAAGGAAAGCTGTTAATTTATTATTTTATTTCATTTTACTTTATTCTATTTTATTTTCAATTCTGTCCCATAAATTCTGATATGAGTCTGGTATGCAAATTCTGTATGTTGCGACATTCACCATAGCTCCTCCTCCTGTCAGTCAGTCTCTCTTTCGATGTCCTATTAAAACAGCCCTTCCAGCCTTTCCTGTCTGAAGTCTTTTCTATCTTCTGAAATTCCAACATCATTCTCAGCTCCCACTGACAACATGCTGGGGACCCTCTGTACTCTCATCACTGCTCTGACATGTGAGGAGGCTGACTGACTGAACATCTGACCTCATGTTGGATTCATCAGTCTGGGTGTTTCTCTTTACTTCATGTCATCTTGTTGTTTCAGGTGTGAGTGGCGTAGTTGTGGTGACACAGAAGCCTCCTGTTGTGACGGTGACAAATGGGGAGACAACCACCATGGACTGTAATGTCATGGCAGATAGTGTAGGTGTGACCTGGTATAAGCAAAGACCAGAAGGAGCTCCTAAGTATATGATGGCATGTCATCATAGCTGGACGTCACC